>DF240780.1:23916-101579 GCA_000507305.1 Breviolum minutum Mf 1.05b.01
ATTATTATTTTTAAATTAATCAAATCAAAAATCTATTTAATAATTTTTAATCATTATTTTATTTCTTACATAAATTATGTAATATTTTGAATTATATTTATATATAATATTTTTATATAATATAAATATTATATAAATCTTTGAATTATTTATTTTATTTTTTTTATCTAATATATTTTTTTTAATTTAAAATATATTTTTATTTATTCTTTCTTATTAATCAATAGTCGAATATTGTTTATGTATTATTTGATATTTATATATTTATTATATTAATTATGCACGTTCGTAATAATATTGTTTTATATTGTTTCGATTGGTTCGGATTTTTCAATTTGGAGGCTTTCTGGCCTCGGGATTGCATATCAAATATCAATGAAATTAGGTTCATCAGATCAAACGAATCTCATTTTATCCATCAATCAACTATTTCGTCGGATGTAACAGGTGTTTTGCACAAAACATGTCTCGCAAGGCATACAAAAAATAGGTGATCCTGTTGATGGAACAAATCCTGCACCAATTGATAGGTAGTTTATCACAGTGTTTGCAGGGTTTTATTCATCCCAGGCGGTGCAGGATTTCTTCCATCAACAATGTGAATCAATATATGATTTTTGGCTCGCACTCGATATGAATGCCATCATGTTCAGCTTGCAACCTCGCAGACTTTTCCGAATGGGTGATACTTTTCAAGCAAAAAAATGTTTGGCAAGAGCTTCTCCCAAAAATCCATAAAAATCAATAAAACAAAAGCAATAATACAGTAAACATCAATAAGAATCCATAAAAGTCTTTGAAGCCAGTACCTAAAAATCTGGAAAAAAAAACACCTAGCTTCAATTTGCGAATCTTCGATGCTTGAAAAAAAGTTCCAAGTTCTATAGTTTCCAAAAAAATGGTAGTTTGATGATGAATCTGATAGGATCCCAACCCATAAAAATCACGTTAAAAGAATCTTAGCGAGTTGTCGGAAACCCTCATTAAGGCTTGGGCTCTTTGGACAATTCATACCGAAGTTGCTGGAAGGATGCCAATCCTGAGTGGGATGAGGAAGGATGAAACATCTGAATTTTGTGTTTTCAGGGTCACCTGATGAATTCTTCAAAATCCTTGCAACAGGTGGGTTTTTATTAGTGATCCTTTTTTAGTGGCTTATGAAATAATAATCCGTATATTACTGGTAGTACAGTAGTCGTGTAATCTCCTACATCTCCAAGCCAATAGCCAGGGAGTTTTGTTCACTGCTCACTTGGGAGAAATGAATTGAAACTCAGATTTTGGCTTCTCCAAATGAAAGCTCCTGACGTCTCCCGAAAAATTGGAGATTCAAAACACCCTTCCAAGGAAGTTACAACACACCCCGATATCGCACACTCGTTCGGCAATCCCCTGGCAACGCCAACTCTGAGAGGAATCCCGGCTTATAGCCCGGTGGTAAAGGTTGCTCGGGGTGTGTTCCAAAGGGGTGTTGAAACAACCTTGGAACCCTGCAGCAAATGTTAACAGTCAAACATTTCGAGTTCGCACCTCAATAATGTGTTTGTTGAAAATTAAAGATTAGTAACACAAACCCGAAGTTTCACATATCCCCTGGTTGGAAAACTATTTTCCTCTTGAAATGGTCCCTTTTCATGTGACATGTGAATTTTATTGAATTTTCGGGGGTACCTTCTCAACACGTAGCAATCATGTAATAATCCTGGTGGTGATTGTAATATTCATAATGACTTATTGATATACTCTCTTCATATACCCGTGCTATATCTTCTCCCAACCGTGCACTAAACAGCTTGGGGGCTGTACTGGCTTAGATTTGCTGTGAAGATGCTTGGGTTCCAACTTACCAAGTTACAAACATCTTCCCCAAGTGTTCATATTTCATGGCGAGAAAGATCATACCCTTGTGGAATCTGGATCAAAACATCACCTGAGAAGCAACCAAATCCAAGTCATCTTCACTGCTAAAATATGAAATCATACCCTTTGACACTCAATGTACGGTCGATTTACCTGCATTTGGCTAGTTCTCCGGGGTAAACATACGTATTTAAATCTATGTATGTATACAATATATAAATATTCATATTAGACATATGTATCATATATCTATATATATACACAACATACATTGACTGTCTGGAATATATTCCCATACAAAAAACGTCTCTTGGGAAATCTATGAGGATCAAACCTGTCATCAAGAGCTCCTTGAGATCTGCCTCAAGGGGTCGGGGAGGAGGTCAACGAAAACCAGGGGGGTTGTTTCTTTTTTTTCATGAAAAAAACCGGTTGGTAAGGTTTCTTAAAGGGATTCCCAATCCCATAGGATCCATGTATGGTATATATACTTACATTTGGTTGATTTGTATGGTAAATGTAGCTACATATACCATACATGGATACTATGGGAATGTTCTTGGAAAACGTGAAAACATATTATCCCATATGGTGGTTTAATAGTGATGTACTATGGTGCAAAGTAAACAAATCATCTTTTTTCCAAATCCAAGATGTTCATGGGCACAACAAAACATGAAACAACTCCTCATCTTGCTGTTTGATCCTAAAACAGCATTGGGTTTCAAGGCTGAAACAAAAAAACACATAAGCCACGGACAAAAACAACTCCTACGTTCCATTGAATCCTGATTGGTTAAAAACGGGATCCTGAATTAATGGCTTTATTATATTCCCCACGTAACTGGGGAGGAGTTCATCCCCTATCCATAACATCCATGGTATATTTACCTACACTTGTTTGATTTTTATGGTATATAAATGTATATAGGTAAATATACCAGTCCCATGGATGGTATGGGCTATATACCCTAAAACTCACTTAGCCAATGGACACTTTACTTTACTAAATATGTAATCCCAAAAAAGTTTAAAGTTTAGCCATTGGCCAAGTAAGAAAACCACCAGTGGCCCTTTTTACATTGCTCACATCAGAAAAGGCTTCCCGCCTCGGTTTGAGGTGTGTCCATACTACAAAGACCTCGGGTTTTTCCCGCGCAGTCAGACATGACATGGTGGTTGACAGCCCCATCAGCACAGGGAAACTTAAAATTATCTTTCCGAGAATCCATCAATGGGATCATCTCACCGATGTAGGGTAGAAAAAAGAAAATAAATTCAAAAAACATGTTGGAAATCATACAACATAAAACATGTTGGAAAAACCCACCACCGAGAACATGAGATAGTATAACCATAAGTGCTCCAAGTACCCGCAATCAAGAGGTGTTTTGGAGCCCAAAAAACCCTAACCCTAAAACACTTCAGAGTTTCGGGCATCTCGACGTTTCGCTCTCGGGATTTCCATGGGTCAAAAAACATGTGTTTTTTTCAACCAACCCCAATCTTGTTGCGATTCTTTGCTGGTCATTTACTAGGAACATGGTCATCCAGGCTGCTCATTCACACAGCCCAGTAGTAACTCACTGGTAGATGAAATGACCTTTGAAACCAATGGACCCATTGGTTTCCAATGTTTTATGGAAAATTGCGGAGAAAGGCATCTTCTGATGTTCACCTCCAGAAGGATATGCAAATCTTTTTTTGACAAGAGTCTGCGGGCAAATTTTACTATACCATCTATGTATGGTATATTTCCCTACATTTGGTTGGTTTTATGGCAAATGTAGGTAGACATACCAGTCCCATGGATGCTATGGGTTCCCATATTTCCGGGCAACATTTCCATCAACAGTAATCTAGTTGGTGGTTGAACCAACCCATTTGAAAAATATACTTGTCAAATTTGATCATCTCCGCCAAGGTTCGGGGTGAAAATAAAAATATTTGAAACCACCAACTAGTAATATATTCCTACCTTGGGAAAAGGAACAATATCTTCAAAAATGACTTGGAAGGGGATATGGTAGTGCCGTGGAGTGTATATCTCTTCCTCACCAACAGTAATATTTGATCACCAAGGTACTATGTAATCTCTTCACCACTTCTTCCTCTGACACCTCTTCCTCACCGTTCCGTGTTGCCGCGCGCAGCAAGGCTTGAGTGCCTTCAAGGTGCAGCCAGCAGTTTGCTATGAAACTAACCCGAAAAACACTCAATGTATGGTCTAGAAATACCTACACACCTTTGGTAATTTAGGACAAAATGTAGGTTGATTGGTGGTTTCCATCAACTATAGTATAGTCAAATTTGTGGTTTGGGGCCGGGTGGTTTGCGATTCGAATCGGCGTGCCCCTAAGTAAAACAATCACTTTCTTTGTGGGAACAATTGCCTAGATTTGCTTCTTTGGTGGTTGGAAAAAAAAAGAAAGTATTCCCTAAATGGTGATCATCATCATCCTCATGATAACTACAAGGTGGTTTCAAATATTTTGTATTTTCACTCCTACCTGGGGAAATGATCCAGTTTGACTAATAGTTTTCAAATGGTTTAACGGTGATTTCAAAGTGAAAAAATCACCAACTTTTCACACCAAAATTGTTTTTTTTTTAAAAGAGTCCTGGAAAAAACCCGCATTGAAAACTATCGGGGATGAATCCCGGCCACCCGAAGCCACGTTTTTGGACGGGGGTTTTCGCATGATTTTCTCGCCTGCATGCGTCTCATTGGCAGCTACACCTGGGGGGTCGGCATTTGTCATGGACCCAGGCTTCAACTTGAGCGAAACGGAGACTTTCCATTGCCAAATTCGGTTTTTTTTAATAGGGATTCTTATTAGCGGCTTATTATAATCCCTATATATATATATATTAATAAATGGGTAATATAATCCCATATATTATATATATATATACATACAGCATTCATGACCAAGGTTTTGGTCACTGCTCGCGTATGACAATTTCAAAACGTCTATATATTGAGTTTTGAATTTGGGGATTGTATACTTCTAGTGGGGATGTGCTGGATGGGGAGAGGTTCCTACTAAAAATCTCAACACGCAATCTCGGAATGTGCTTTCAACTCAACCCCAAGGTGCAAGTGAACCATGTCTAAAGGCGGGCTGCAGGGTTGGTGGTGTGTAGGTTCCCTTTCAAGTTCTATGAACAAATCATTCAATTGGTAGGTTGAAGGTTGTCAAACGTGAGCGTCACTGCCTTCAAGCTCTCAGGAAACTAAAACTTCATCATTAGCTGTACTTAGCTCTTCCAATTGAAGCTTCAATTCATAGGGGTGTTTCCGAAAATAGTGGGTGTTTCCCCCCAAATCATCTCATTAAAAAATAGGGTTTTCCATTCTTTTCACCATCCGTTTTGGAGTAAAAACCCCTATTTTCGGAAACATCCATACATCCGTGTTGGTTCTTTTCTCCCGTACCCAAATTGTGCCAAGACACAAGCTTCCATCACGGAGCAAAAGTCTTTGAAACGAACCAAGCCACCTCTGCACAGAAACACGGGGGGAAGACTATCCTGGTTGGTGAGATTTCCCCACTCTAAGGTTGTTTCAACGCACCTTTGGAACACACCCCTAAACCTTTACCAACAGGCTGTAAAGGGATTCCTTTCATAGTTCTCTAGGTGGATAGGTTGGGGTGTGCTCTAAGGGTGTGTTGGAACTTCCTTGGACCCATCTATTTGCAAAAAATATATCCTTGTGTCAACTAAGTCATCTTCCATAATGTCGGGTGAAGTGAACATAGAAAAATTAGAAACATCTTGGAAACCACCACCAAACAGGGCAAATGATGATAGTTTCACTAATCTTCCACGGATTCTTCCAGAAATGTTGAGTCATTTGGGGAAGAATCCCCCAATCCTGCCCTACCATTTTGGGGTGTCGCCGTGTGAGATTGTTATAATTTGTTAAAATTCATACTGTAGACAACAACTCATTTCTTTGGTTCATTGATGGTTCAATCCGCATTTGAGAAACATCCTCAAAACAGTTTGATTGTACAGAAACGCTTCGAAATATCATTAAGATCGAACAGTGCATGCCCCAACATTGGGGCTCTAACAATCCACTGGCACCCCACATAACAGACATGATAGAAGTATCTTCCTAGGAGGTTGTTTACTCCCCCGAAACATGGAATCTGAAAATGGACTAACGGAGATTCCTTTTGGAAACGATTGGAAACCACCATTTCAGGTGAACCATCTTAGTTTTCGCAGGTTTCACCCATTCCCATATGCTCCATGGGACGGGGATATATTTACCTACATGAAAACCATGGAATCTAAGCCATTCATGGAGTGGTTTATATAATTATGTACCACATTTGGCGCATCTGGGATTGGTTTTGGGGATCCACAATTCAAAATCAACGATACATGTGGATCCAAAATTCCATCCGTCCATCCGACAATTCTGGGCAAATCATCATATTTTACCAACCTAAGTTTCCCCTGAAATTAAGGGCGGGTCCCCATTTCCACTACTAAACGCACCAATTTAGGTTGTGTGAGGTCGTTATAGATTGCCTGCCTTGAGCTGTGGCCCTCAATCGATCAAGGAATTGGTCTTGAAGTATGCTGGGCAACGATGATCCCAACGAGGCCAGAAAGGATTCACTCACCTTGAGCGCACAATGCCAAGCTGTATCAAAAAATTGGTGGACAGAACATGGGTGATGATGATCACTAGATATCAAGTTGATGGAAGAAATCCCGAACAACCACAGTTTGGATGTAGAAAAAAACAGATAAATAATGGGATAAGCAACCTATAAAGTGGTGCAAGATGTCTTCTATCCAGAATATCACCCATTTTTTGTATGCTATGTGAGACATGTTTTTTTGAAAAACACCTGTCACATCCGACGAAATAGTTGATTGATGATCTTCATTCCCAGGGGCTAGTCTTATCCCTGTACTCAAGGGTAGGTCTTCCACCCTCCTATGTGAACCAAACCAATCAATTTCTTTGGAACAGCTCATGTAGTTGGACAGGAGGAATTGTTTTGTTTCTTTAATTCCTGAGCAAATGGCGATGGAGATACTTCCAAGGATCTAAAATACATCTGATCAGAGTTTAGACCTGGACATAACCTCCAGTGAACTTGTCACATCAGCAATGTGAAACATCTCCACACTGTTCCCATGGAAACATCATTGTTCAAATCGTATCTTTTAACCAATATTTTTTACGATCTCAGGCTGGACTCTTGCAGAAATCAAGAAAAAAACAGAGACGAGGGTCAAACCGCGCCTTAAAAAAAAGGGCCAAGCCCCGTCATAGCAAAATCATACCCCGGCATGAAAAAAACCAACCCCGGCATAAAAAAAAACAAACCCGTCATGGTCTATGGCAACCCTTTTCCGGTCTCCAGCGGCCGAAAACGGCCAAAAAGGGTCACCACAAAGGGTCCGCTAGCAGTACCTGTACCTGCAGTGCATGCTAGTTGAAGAAAAAATACTTGCGAGGGCAGGCACTGCGCCCCTTTTCCGGTATTGAGGGGCTCGAGACAGTCAAGAAGGGTCGCCACAAGAGGTCCGCTAGCAGTATACGTGCAGCAGTGCATGCTAGTTGGAAAAACAATCGGCGCTGCGCACTGATACCTTGGGGACATCAGCAGGCGGCAGGACATGCTGCTGCGACGCTATTTTTTCTAGGTGGCTACAGGTGGCAGTAGCAGCCACCTAAGCGGCGGACACAGCAACCCGTGGTAGTCCGCAGCGAGGTCCCCAGCCAGCTTTATTTCTGCCGAGGCCTACATTTTGACAGGGTGCCAGTAGCTCAGTGGTTAATCCATCGGACCTCTAATCCATAGGTCCTGAGTTCATTCCCAGAGATCATGGGTAGGCGCTGTGATCCATTTCAGATGTTCAAGGGCTCGAAACGGTAAAAAGGGGTGGGGTTACCCTCTGGTGATCCTTTTTGACCGGAAGGAACAAAAAGGGTCAGCAATTAGTAGCAGTAGTAGCAGCGGTAATAGTAGGTACTGCTATGACCGTTTTAAGGCTCAGGAGGAACAAAAAGGGTCGCCAGAGCTGCCAGCCGGCCCAAACTGCACGGCAGACCTGGTAGCGTGGTAGTAAAGCAATTAGTAGCAGCAGTAGCAGCGGTAATAGTAGGTACTGCTGACAGACCCTTTGGTGTGACCGTTTTGGGCCCCAGCAGGGCCAAGAAGGGTCACAGTGGTGGCCCCCGGCATTAGCCCGTTTCGCAAAGAGCCGTGGTAGTAGCAGTATAGTAGCATTGTAGGAGCAGTAATAGCAGTAGTAGGAGCAGTATTAGCAGTAGTAGGAGCAATGTATTATAATAGTGATAGGAGCAGTATTAGCAGTAGTAGGAGCAATGTATTATAATAGTAGTAGGAGCAGTATTAGCAGTAGTAGGAGCAATATACTAGAAGTAGTAAGCCTGGCAATCAGTACTGGCAAGAGCTACCACGCACAGACCACTGCGGTGACCCTTTTTGAGCGTTTGGGGCCCCTGGCGGCTCAAAAAGGGTCGCCAGAGAGTATGACGGGAAGCAGGAATAAAAGTAAAACGTAGTTGAATTTTTGGAAGACGGAGAAGATTTATTTAAAACGTAGTTGATTTAATGTATAACGTAGTAGATTAGGTCAAGACGGGGTATGACAACCATCTTCATTCAGTATCTTTTAACCAATATTTTTTACGATCTCAGGCTGGACTCTTGCAGAAATCAAGAAAAAAACACACTCAGACAAAAAAAACAAACACAACACCTCAGATTTGAAGTTTCCAAGAATTCTCCAGGTATCAAGAGATGAGAGCTCAAACTCGTGATGACTCCTTTTAAAAACTCCTGAAAAATCCCATTGTTCCATCGTCATGTTCGGATCAACTCAACAAGAAATCCGTTCCCCGGCCGGCCTGAAGTGGCACGGCGTCGGTCTTTGGACGCTTCAGTGCGGTGAAGGTGGAATGAAGTTGGTCCTGGAAATTTTATTTGCAAGGAATAAGATTCTTAGAAACTCAGCTACTTTTAGTTGGGGTAAACAAATTTATAGAACTTATAACCACTTCTTTTTTGAGTAGGGTTGGCTCATATATATATATATATATATATAGGGTTATAAATGTCAAAAAAGCCCCCAGAGAAACCCATGTAAAAACGCCATTTTATAGAGATGATAACCTCATCTATGACTGGTAGGAGCCCATCTTGCAGCTAGTAAAGTATTTGAACTGGAGGCCATTACTCGAGTTCATGTTTGCAGGATTCCAAAACATTTCACTCATCATGGAAGTCTCTATAAGGGTTATTTGCCCAGTGCCACGTTTCCATTTCTTATTAAGGGATGAGTAAACCACCATTGACTCTTAATATGGCCTTTAATATGGCCTTTAATATGGCCTTATTGACCCATGGGGAGGGTGGCATTTGAGGGGGGTTGGGCCTGGAACATCCTTCGCTTTTATTTTTCAGATGGACGAAGTGTGTGGCCGTATTTTTTTGGGGGGTGGCTTAGAAAGAAATTGGAGATTGCTAAACTTTCTGAAGTAATTTGGCAGGCTGGAACATGGACATGGACCCATGAATGAAGGTGTGTCTCCTATTCAACATGCCCATACCATCCATGTATACTAGTTTGAATTACTTACATCTATAGTAGTTGGAATTACCTACATCCACCACAAATAATCAACCAAATTTTGGTAAACATACCATACACGGATGC
Source organism: Breviolum minutum Mf 1.05b.01 (assembly GCA_000507305.1). Taxonomy (NCBI): domain Eukaryota; class Dinophyceae; order Suessiales; family Symbiodiniaceae; genus Breviolum; species Breviolum minutum. The sequence goes on from DF240780.1 coordinate 33,496, forward strand.
TACGGGATAGGGAATTTCTAGCCAGCCATTAGGAAATACAGGAGGATTTTCGCCAAGAAATTTCCCTCTTTCTCTCCTGAAAGCATCTTCGCGAACTCCGACAAGAATTCCTTGGTCGTGTGTGGAGGGGTGAGATTCTAGTGAGATTCTCCCATCTAGAGAGATAGGGAAAGTCAGATTTCCACGCCCTAGAAATTTGACAAAATACTGTACCAACATTTTGAGAAATTTGCTTGTAATATGCTACACCCTCCATTTAAAACATCCCAAAAGAAATTTACATCTACCCTATCTCTCTCTAGATATATATATATATATACACTCCCTGAAACAAACATAGCCCATGAACATTGATAGTTGGAAGACTACTTACGTTCCCTTGATTTTCAATATTTTCAGCTTATTTTCAGGGGTTTTCAGTATGTTCCTTTTAGAGCTAGTAATCATAATATCTAATCATACCTGCTATTGAAAAAACTTACTACCTGTGGATCCGGATCCTGGAAAGTACCAGAAATATCGTCATAGCTTGGGACCCGGAATTTCTAGATTCTTTGGTGAACCAAACATCCGACACTAAGGTGTCACACCATCAAGAAAACATGTGTCTTTGCATGGAAAACATGAACAACCAACCAAAAAACCAAAATGTCCCTACCAAAAAAACCGCTGATTTCTCGGGTTATGCCTAGATGCAGCTCTTGATAATCTTGGTTCCCCTGAACGCCAACAAAAACCGTCAACCTCAACAAATGCAGTGTTCCGCCAAGTTTTGACCCCTTACGGATTGATTTCAACCCATTTCTCAACATGATTTTCAATTTTTCAACCCTTTCAATGCCAAACGAAAAAACGCCAACAAAAACTGCGAGATGTGATGCATATAGTTCAACCCTGGGATTCCAAGTCGACTACTATTTGTAGTGATTTTTCCCTTTGCAAGACCAACTGGTTGGTGGTTGAACCAACCCATCTGAAAAATACATGATCGTCAAAATGTGTTCATCTTCCCCAATTTTTGGGGTGAAAATTGCCAAAAAAATGAAACCACCACCTATAGCCATTGCTTTTACCGAGGATTTTCAATAAACACACCCACTTTAGACATGTTCTTTTTCTAAAAAAGTCGACTGGACTTCGTATATGCCAAGTTTCAACAAATATGCCAAGGATTCCAGATTTTCAGGTTCCGAGGCCCGACGCACATAGGCCAAGAGAAACCTGGGCCGATTTCGTAACCCATAGCATCCACGTACCCCGTGGTCAAAGTACATGGCTAACCATCCCCAAAAGGTAGGTTCATACAGGGCATACACATATATATATATATATATATATAAATAAATCAATACATGGTAACTGTGCCATCTATTTTTAACCCGGTGTATGGTATATTTACCTACATGTCTCATAAACATCAACTAAATCTAGGTAAATATACAATCGTCCCATGGATGGTACGGGAAATGAAGTGACAGGGTTTGCAATATGTCCAACAGGGCTTGATTTTGTTGGGATGATAACCGACTTGGGGAAAAATGGATCCCAAAACTTCAAGTTTGCCCCTTTTCCACCAGTTTTTACTGCGCGGGAAGGAGAGATTCAATATTGTCACTCCAGAAAACACTCAAAAGCCAACTGGGCTCGTCGCATTTCTGCCATTTCAAACCATTTCCATGACGGATCCATATATTTATCTACCTTTTCTATTTTCATATGTTTTTATGCTTCAAATTAGCAGGAAAGTACCTACATTTGGTTGATCTTTTATACTTCAAATTCGTAGGCAAATATACCGTACCTGACAAGGATCCGTCATTGGGATTTCAACCAATCTCAAAGACCCGAGTCAATCTCCCTACCCAACTGTGAAAGAATTTCCTTCATAGCCCGTTGGAAAAGGTTGGAAAGGTGTGTTGAGATAACCTTAGAATGTTGTCTCTATTCTGGAAACCTTTCTGGCAACTGAAAGTACCTTCCAAACAAAGCATGTTTCCACACACACACACACAACAAAAAGGGTGCTTTGAATGATAAATCAACCATTTGTTCCGCGAACAATCGCCTAAAAATCAATTCTTTCATGTTGATTTTTAGAATTCAATACTGTATCCACTTCTCCCATGTTTCATGTTGAGACAGTTTCACACCACTTGTGACTCTAAAAAAATCACAACTTGAAGATCTTGATGCAACCGAAGTGCAGCAAAGGATTGGCTGGTCGGACCTCCAGCAATACAACCAGAGCATCCTTCAAGCATTGCGCCAACGTCTCTTTTTCCATGGCTTTTCAAAACGACAAAATCCGGTGGCCTGTTGGCTTGTAAAAAAAATTGCCCAGCATTTATGACCAAAGTCTGTGCTGTGATGTGTGCTGATTCTGTTGATCACACGAGTTGTGGATCATTGGACTGTACTGTTGTGTTCAGGTGTTTTTGGGATGTATAACTGCTTAAAAAAGTAATTGCAATCTTTGTTTTACAATGTGAAAAGCAACAAGAAACATCTGACCCTTTGTAGTTACTGAGCTCTATATCTTCAAAAAGAAATTGAAATCGAACAAATCTGCAGTTGGATCTAACTTCCCGGAGTTCTTGGACCCATTATGGTTTACGGTTTACCTGTTAGGTTTACGTGTGAGGTTAACCCAACTTGGATAAACTCCAGCAAGGTTCACCAAAAGAACAACTAAAATTCATGGATTTCGGTTCTCCAGAAAAGAAGCAAAAGCCATGGGCCAAACGAAGAACTTCAATCTACAGTGTACAGGTTTGGCTCTTTTTTCAAACTAATGTTTGTGAAAATGCTAAGGCTGGTACTTGGGTGAATCATTCTGGCAAGCAAAAAAACTATCCAAGTTTTGGGTATGTTCACATCTCCTTGAGCCAGGCGAATATAATTAAACATACCATGATACATTTGGATTCTTTGGACTAGTCATGATACGTTAAAAAAGCCAACCAAATCTCTAGATCTAAAGCAACAAATCCCAGGATGTTTAACTCCCATTTGAGTGCATTGAATGCTTGTGTTTTGTATGCTTGCAAGATGTTATTTGAAAATACCGCTAGGTCCATCCTTTGTATCCTCATCTTTCCAGGAATGATATGATATGAAGGGAATTGATGGGATAGACAGTACCTACAGTATCGCCCCGTTCATGTCAGCCTAAGGGCGATCTTAAAAATGCCCATTAAAAAGAGCTATTCCCAGATGTTTTTGCTATGTACGGAACATTTACTTACATTGGTTTCAACATGGTTACTGTATATTGTTTGGGTGGCTTTGAAATGTAAATATTCCATTCCCATCAAGCATCCAGGATGTATGTCATAATATAAACAGTAGATGTGCCAAATGAAGCTAAGCCATGATCTTTACATCTACACCCGGAAATCTAACATACCCAAAATGATGGTTTGGAAAATGTATCCCCTTTCAACTATGTTAATCTTGGGGTATCTATGTTAAATTTCGGAGGGGGGGGTATCTGACTGTATCTGTTCACAATCCAAAAAACTACCAGCTTGAACAGATCAACCAAGAAATACGACGGAAGGTATGGCATTAAGGAATCTTATACAAATCAATATGTGAAATTGAAGAATATGTCACCCACTGCAAGATCGGTTTTCAGAGACGTTATAGCTTGGTGCTACCTAATGAGTTGCCCATTGGGGGGTCTAGAGTCTAAAGCTTTCAGCAAGCTACACCTCGTCATCTAAAAGGGATTGGTGATCTGTGCCACCACTGACCACTGAACCAATAGTAGCCACGACATCACTTGTTGACACCACTTTGTATTGATACCGCCTTGCTGTGATAAAACACAAAAAAAACTGTCAAAACATGACACACACACACACACACATGTGAACATGTGCACATGTGAATATGTATATAGTTTTAAACAACATTTAAGCTGTTTCAATAGGAACAAAGAACTTTTCAGTGTGAACATACACTTCACATGTTTTGTTCCAAAAAAAACACCATCTGTCTTCAATGAGCAAGAAATTCCAAAAACCCTCGTTCCTCGCCATCGAAAGTATGCAGTCGGTCCGCCTTTTTGTTAGGACACGCCTTTTGGATCCCAGCAAAATTTTTGGCTCTCACCAAGTTCCTTGGGTGGAAGATCAACAGGTGGAAATGGCGCATGGAAAGACAGGAAGGTTGGTGCTGGTGGTGGTGATGTTTTTTTTGACAATGAATAAACTACTACTAAGCTTGGGACCTTTTTAGGATGGTTACGTGACCCTTTCAAAGGTTGAGGGGATAAAAAGGCCATGGCTTGAATCACCTGGCACACGCCTAACACCTGAAATACCTCTCCCATTTCAGACCTTGAGTTACTTGAGGATAATTGAGGGTATGTCCAGTGATCATAATATTATGCATGATTCTCAATTCGGACGGCCTATCGAGGCCCAGCAAAAGTTGTGCATGAATCTGTATGAAGATGTTCCCTTTCTTGGATGTGTCATTGAAGGTTACATAAGATCAATGAGCAGTCACCTTCGATCAAAGTTAGTGCTGCCTGGATGACATGCCAAAAAATCTATAAAAAATGTCCAATTCCAACCATTTTTGACATCTGTCATTCGATGACACCAAACCGAAACACAATATTTAGAGGAAATCGCTCAAAATCGCCATGCCCTTCAAAACATCAAATTCCATTCCTAAACATGGCTGACATTTAATGATCCCTGGTTGACTGGAACCATCGTGGAAGTTAGATTCATGAACTTCTGTTATGCAATGATGCAATATACTTTGGGAATCCCCGGATGCTAATTCGTCACTTTGCAAGACTTTACCACCTTTTTGGGCGAGTTTGGGGATCCCAACCTAAAACGCCTTATGTGTGCTACTATTAATGAGAAAGGGAATGACCCAAAAACATATCAACGAACGTTTTTGTTGAAATATTACTTCACCAACCAGAAAAATTTGAAACAAACTGCAACCAGCCAGTGGTTTCCCCACAATTAGGCCACCCCTTCCACATGACATGTATTTGCTGGAAGTTGACCCTTCAAATTCCTCCAACCTCAGGGAACTTTCAACTGAAGGATCTTGTACCCATACCACCTCAAAAAAAACGCCACAGCTGAGGTACTGAAATTTTGAGCATCTGCTGGTCATCCAACTGAAAATCAAAAATATCCAGATTCTCCTCGGACAAAAAGGGGCAACAACTTGAAACAACTCTGGATTGTCTCGGTGAAACCCGACTCAACATTTTAGAAACTACAACTTTGTCCAAGAGGTTGCCTTCCCCCAGTGAATGTGGTTCAGAAAACCTCTTTTGTGTTTTGCCACCGTGAAATTAGCCACTTGTGGGAGAATATGTGATGTGTGCCAAACAATGTGTTTTCTTCGAAGTCTTATTCTTTTATTGTTCTGATCACCATACCCATTCAAAATGGGTAAAGCTTCGCCAAGAAAAAAACAAAACGAACTAACGGCGATCCGCGATAGCCCCCTGAAAAAATGCGTTTGAAAACGAACCTTTCCTTTGGGGAAGGCTGATTTCCGAGCGAATTGCAATAAGCCCCACGCCTGAATTCAAGGCTTTTCCCTTTGTCTGATCGGCCCCTTCCCTGCCAAGGCCCAAGAAGGAACTACATGTTGCCGCTGACAATGGTTCATCACCATGCCCATGTTACGCAGGAAAATTGTGAAACACATCATCTACAACCCTTTCTAAAACTGCAACCGACTTTGAATTGCTTCTACATTGTTTTAATCCTGCATCCCACAAGTTTTTCGCACCAGCATCTCTATAGGGTCAAGTGTAAAACCTTTTCGGAAAATCATGGGCCATCCTCATGCGAGTGCCGAATATGAACTAAATGAAACACTTCAGTCTTTGGAAGCCCTACGTATCTGCAATGCATTCACCAGGTCACCAAACCAAAGGTATTAACGTTGAGGGACCAAGAAATAGCGTTGCGAAAAGCACCTGACATAGCCATGATCTGTACACTCAGTGTGGCTCCATGTGCCACGCACAAATCCACTCCCAAAAGGTTTGCCCTAGTAGATGTTGCTTCGTGATAGCTGGCCATTCCTGAGCAAGTCCTTGAACTGTTCCTTGCCAAATGTCCTCACAACTTTCAAGTTTGATCAAACGTAAGCTTATGTGAAGCGGTTCGTCTAAGTTATTTGACCATCTTACGAAAGACGATGGCAGTCGGTCAAGCTTAAAACGTCCTCTCCAGGCAGTGAACCATACCTGGACCAGGACGCTTTTTTGGCACTTGTGGTTTACACCTTCCTCCGAATGTTTTTGGCAATGATTTCAATGGAAAAGTCTCAGGAGACTTGGGATATTCTTCTCTAATGGCAAGAGCCTTACAAGTTTCAACAGGATATGCCCAATCTGTGAGGGTGGTGATTTCACCTACTTCGTTGCCTCATGTGCGACTGCATCTAAATCCTGCTCAGGCGAAGCAAGGTTGGCAGGGAAGTTTGTAGTCCAAACGAAAGATGTGCTGACCAGGCATGTGAAGTTTAAAGACCGGGTCATGAGAATCAATCCAACCGTCTTTTAAACACCGAAATCGATGTGAGTCGTGATGCAAAAACGGGATGTATAATCGCTGTATCTGGAATGGTTTCTTCCCTGCAAGTTTTTGGCATTGGTACTCCATAAGTTTCCCGTGCAAAGCTTGCAAGGTTTGAACGCCTTGCTCTGTAAGTTGTTCTGATGCATGTACCTTGTGAACATCCAGTTTGAAATCCCCAAGAATAATGGACGGGATGGAAGTCTTTTTGGATTGTTCCAACGCATATTCAAACAATCCGTTGGTAAAATCTTTTGCTCCAGCAATGTCTTCAAGAATCCCATAGATGACAAAAACCTGCATCGATGAAGCAACTTGTACAAGAGCATGGGAAATTCTATTAGTCCTAGACCATTCATCTGCAATTCCATTCCAACATTTTCGACTCGGAAATGCTGCGAAATCTGCAGTTCCACCAGCTCTATCTCTCAAACTCGGGTTTCCATCAAGTTCAATCACGTGTGGTTGAACTGGATTGGACCAGTTTGATTTGAAACCCTTCGTCATCATGTGGCTACCAAAAGTTCTTTGGATAGCAGTGGTTGCTGAAGTTTCAGCACACGCTACTAATCCTAAATGATGCATGTTGATCAAATCATAAAACTCTTTTTGCTTACATCCAATGGAAGTTGGATTGGTAATGAAAACATTGAAATCCATGCCCGGTGGCTGCGAGGGAGGACCTGGATATTTGACTTCCCCAATTTGCTTTCAGCTCGATGCAATAAGGGACGAAAAACTTCAAAGAAGGCTTTATCTCGTCTGGCCAGTGCTTCTGGCATGACAAATGGGTAGGACACGAGTCCAGCTCGGTTCTCCGGCCCTTCCGGGGGAGCATCAGCTCTTTAAAAAGTCATAGCCTAATTATAACCTGGAATGTAACATGTTTTTGTTAATCAGTTTTGTTGAATTCCGGGTGCATTCCGGCAGATGCGTTTTGAACGTTGGCAAGTAAAATCCTATTGAGCCAAGTGCATCGATGCAAATGGGGAGTGACCACGGTCAAGCCGACTGGACTACTTGCAGGCTTCCGAGTTTTCGAAGAAAGCCGGAAGACTTGCTATAAGCAGCGATCAGTTGGGACGATTTCTCACGGCTGGAGCAAAACACGAGTCCTACTGTCCCACTCTTTTAGGTGGAGGATTGCCTCTGGCGGCATACGATCGTTTATGTACCTCCACCACACTGGAAGATTCAATCTTGGTCATTCTGATTTGCAATCCGGAACTCCTGTTTGGTTTGAAAAGGCTGAGGCAATGGGTCTGGCGCTGGCGACCACTTGTTTCAAGCCGGACTACCAACCGGGTGACGGATGACGATTGTACAGGCTGTGTGACGTGACTCTGTCGCAAGGTGCATGGAGTGAGGCGAAGCTGCCGAATGATCAATGGTGAATTCAGGGCATTTTGGGGGGTCCCTTACCAAACCACCATGTAACGGTTGACCAACCGGTGGTGAATGGTCACTATAACTATAACGCAAATTATGTTTTGAAAAAGCTGACTCCTTTTAAGTATGGCCATTATTGGTATCTATACTAAATTTCTGGCATGTATTACATTTTTTGGTAGGGAATCCAAACCTAAACCTTTTATTTACCACGATTGCATCCTGGGGCTGGGGGGGCCCCGATCCATCAGATTTCACATGAAAATTTCAGGATTCCCAAATGAGCCACGATCACGAAACCCTTGCCAGATACTTTCTCCATTACCCATATGCTCCGTGGGACGATTGTATATTTACCCTACATAAAAACCCATGAATTTAAGCCATTCATGTTGTTAAATATACAATACCTTCGGAGAATTTTTTTGGTTGGTTCATAGGGAACTTGTTTTTGGATGGCTTATGAAATAATCCCCCACATGACTGGGTAGCTTGTCATCTCCTATATAACTTATAACCTATATCCAACCAGTGGCCCTTGTTGCATTGCTCAAATGCTTGGATCCCAAGGTGCTCGAATCCGTGCAGCTTTGCTGCTACGAGGAATGATCATGAAGTCCTGAACCGACAAGGCTACGTGGTGCTTGGAGCAACGCGGAAAGGCCGGCGTTGGCATTGAACATGTAAAATTCCCTACATTCACTGGTGATTTCTTCTGACAAGATGGTATCACCTCAATCAAATTTGCTGAAGATGGTTGAAAAAAGGCAAAAACATGTAGATTGATTTAGTGATGAATTTCAGTTATGAAAGTCAACAAATCCAAGTATCTGCTGGTAGTTTTTGTTTTCAGCTGTTTTCAGGATACCACCACTTTTGTCACTTTTGTCGGGTGCATGCTAAAGCACCAGCTAGCAAATCCATGCAAATGGAACATCAAATAACTACTTTACGTTTCATCACTTGGAGTCAATTTGGAATGATGAACCACTAGATGATTTTCAGAAGAACTCCCCAAGAAAACCTGCAATAAGCTCAATTCATCTTTGGAATCATAAAAGCGAAAGATGGTTGTGTCTCCAATAGTTACTTACCCTTCAAATAAAGACATGTTCCACTTCCAACACTTCTTGCCAAAACAGTACTCCTTTAATACCGCCTTATTTCTCGGAGGGTGGCAATGGGGGCGGGTAATTTACCCTTATAAAAATTCCCACGACTCTCCATTCCCATCTGGCCAAATTATAGTATTTCACCAACCCTAGATTTCTCTGAAAAAAACTGGATTTCCCTTCCAAAACGTTATATTTTGCGGGCCCAAATCGGTCGTGTGTTCGGCCGCCAAGATTTGACCAGAAGTAACAAGCCGCAAGAAATTGGAACCAAATCCCAACGCCAACGTCCAAGATTCTTGCTGCAAAGCCCAGCGAAGGAGTACCTGTGCCGCTGTCTTACCTGTCTCTTCAGCAACTTGCAGCACGGCAGGATGTGTGAGCAGCAACCTGCCGACAAAGGATGCCCGGTTGCAACCTAGACTTTAAAGACAAGATTCGGTACCTTCCTGGGAACGATCCTCACATATCAGAACCCCAACCGGCACTTGCGAAGTCGATGATGATGATTTTCCCCAACTTCCCGTCCCTTTTTTTCGTGGGATATGTCATGTTAAATTTCCTAGAGTCGGTATACGGGTGAAATTTGCTTCTAAAAAGCCATGCTTGGAGAAAGTTATACTGGGTACAGATGAGACAGGACTTGTGGGACATCCAGGAAATATGAGTTGGGATTTGTGAAAACACCGAAAAAAAGCAATTCCCTAAATGGTGTGATTTTGCCAATTTGATGACTCCCCGAACGGAACCCAACCCAAGTTTAGTAAACCATTGGGGGAAATTTCATTCACAAAAAAAATGATTTTGGACTGCCTATAGGGACCCCCAATTCATCTCCTGAGTAGCTGCAGCTACTGGTGACTTTGCCAGAGTGGTCAGGAACACAAATCACCCAACAAAACCCATCCAAGTGTCTGTAGTTAAAAATATGCATTTGGATGGGAAGCAAGTCTTTCTGGTATCCAGAGTCTGCGAATTGTCTGATTAACACTGAGGATATCGATGCTGCATTTCACGAATCTATACTTAACCATTCCTGTCAGCAACCATTCCCCTTAAATCCAGATGGGAATCCCAAGTGAATCCCGATTAAATCCAGTTCAATGCCAATCAAATCCCATAAAATCACAATTACCCTCCTAAAGTTTAACATGGAAGCTGAAAATTAGGCACTGGAAAAGAAGATTCCCATTGAAAACCATCATTTTTAGGTTCCATGTTAAACTTGGGGAGGGTAAATCCCTCCACAAACTCCACAAAAAAAGGACAGTTTTTCCCAGCAGGACGGTCGGGATTTTCCCGGTTCCAAAGCTCGCGGTTTTTGAGGCATTAAAAACATGTGGACCCAGGGACCACCCTGGAAATACCATGGGAAACCCTTGCATCTGAATATGGGTGTATAAAAAGAGACATAAAAACATATTAACCTGTTAACATATCGTATAACATATATATAATGGTTTTTCCAGTACATTTCTATGTAATGTAGATGTGCAGACATAAATATATAAGATATGATATGTACTTAATTACAATCATGTTTACACTTGAAACTAGATACAATGTAGATATACTATATATATTCCGTAGTATTCCTGCACCTAGGTCGTCCTTCCGTCCGCCTGGTACCATCCAGCTTTCCATCAGAAGCTTTGGCTGCGTTGCTGGCACTGCCACCTCCAAGTGGAGAATAAGCCTGAAATACGTGATGGCCGCACCGCTGCTACGAGTACTTGGAGGATTATTTGAGGACTTGTAAGTGGTTAGGATCATCCCCATTCATAAGCCATGAAGTTCGGCCATTTGGAAAGGGAACAACCCTGCTTAGGGGACTTACTAACCATAGTTACCTAACCAATTGCTAAATGGGATGATCCTCCAAGTACGTTGGGATGCAAACAAATATCATCTGAACAACCTATGGTTGAAATGTCAAAAAAACATGAACAAAGAGTTGTTGACATTTCTTTTGAATGGAAGAAGTAAACACCGGGAGTTCGTAAAACGAAGCGTGGTCTTTAGATATGTCTTCAAGAGGTAAGATGAAAGCGTGGGCTTTAGACTTCAAGTTTTGTCAATTTCAACGATTCTTCAGACCCACAAACCTTGAAAAAAGTGGCATTCGTTTGCCACAAGATGTAGGAAACAGGAGAAGTCCTATACTAGATGTCTCAGGAACCTAACAAATAGATACTTATTTGGATAAGAAAACGCCGCTTACCAATGAGCCACGCGAAAACCAACTCCCATCCCATTGTTATTCCCAAAAAAGAGCCAACTAAGAGATTCGGGGAACTCAGAATAACCCTCCCTGACGCGTTTACAGCGAGGTAATTTACTTAGCTCATCATTTCCTTTCTTGGTCTTTTAAAACGAGGGCTTTTCAGTATAGGCCTCTCTAGAACTTAACTGACGAACAAAACGAACCACCTTACACTGAGAAGTGCGGGAAAACACGCCTTGCCTCAATGACAATGCCATGACTCTGACAGAACTCAATTGTCCTTGGAATGGAAGACTGGAACTTATGCTCAGCCCGGCAGTTCCACACACCCACCCAGTGTCGTGACATGAATTGTGAACTATAGTACTGGTTTATTGATCATTCATTGCATCTGATATATCTTGTTCATCCTTTCATCATAAGTGGAAGGGTTTCTTAAACCTCAAATTAAAGACTTTCTTATCCTTCTATTGTTTAATCCTTTTCATGGGCGGAAGAAACCAAAGAACCTGTGTGAAATGCTCACTGCTGAAGTTGGCGTTGATCCTAGATTTTGCCCACAAGGCATTTCACTGCTCATCTTCTATGCGGAATCCCATGACAACATGAGGTGTTCAACTAAAAGCTAAGGCCATGTAATTACGTACCCACAGGATCCATGTATGGTACGTATATTTCCCTACATTTACCATAAATTTAAGCCAAATGTAGGTAAATATACCAGTCCCATGGATTGTATGGATATATAATCATATATATATATATATACAAATAAAGAGTCGCATCTTCCAAATCAAATCTGCCAAGGCAGTTCTTTGGATCAAATGTTCTTCCTGCAGCTAGGTATCTCCTTTGGTTGATAAAGCGGATGCGCTTCCTCGTTCAAGAGCAGTTGAAAAAAGGTCACAAAGCCGCGATGTTGAGGAGAGATGAAGAAAATATCACCCCGGAAGTTTAATATGAAACCTGAAAATAACCCATCATTTTCTGGTTCCATGTTAAACCTTGGGGAACATTTTTAGTACAAACTTCTCGCCGCCTGTCGCTCTAATGATCTGAGATGAATTGGCATGTTTACTCGTTTCAAACCACAAATCCAAGACCTGGCTGGCTTTCACGCAAAGAAATCTGGGAGAAATCTGACTTTCCCTTGGGTATTGGGTGAGAAATTTTCACGCCATGCAACATCCAGGATGTATTGTAAATTGCAGGTCCTAAAATCCTCCAACAATCATGCAAAACGCTTTAAACAATGCACAAACTACTTGTAATTTTCAGCCAACACGCTCAAAATCGTGGATCTCGAGGATAAAAAAACAACAAAAGACACAAAAATGCCGTGATTTCTGGCCTTGTTTGCTTTCAAAAAAAAAAAACATGTTTTTAACAAGTTGCAATCTGATTCACCATTGGCAGCACTTCAACTCCATCCTCGAGTCGACCCCGAGGCAGACCAAGATGGGCCCCCAGGATCCAGGCTTATAAATGGGGGCCCCCTGGAAGTTTGGAGATGAACCGAACTTGGTTTCACCACCATTTTTAGGTGCGAACTGCTAGTTTCAGGGAAGGGTTATACATGCGGAAAAATCAAATGGGTCTGGACGGGGAATAAACAAAACTCCTACTGTAAGTCAACTTTCACCCCATTCAGAACTGGTTTTTGGGGCCGGGCCCAATATTTATTTACCACCAAAGCATCCTGGGAGAATGCCACACCCAAGCTATACCCATGAAAATCAGGAAGTAAAACAATTGATACTTTATAATCTAGTCTTGGTAAACTTTAGGTCCGAAACGCCATCAGTTGACAACCTTTAATGTATATTATGAAACTTTTAAAAGATCCCGCGAAATCCAAAGGGGTTCAAGGTAAAAGATATTTCCTAAGGTGTGCCAAGTGCAGTTTCGTCATTTTCCAAATTCGATAGAGCTTGACCACGCTTTTGCCATTGCAGAACGCTACAGTAGTTAATCTATTTTCCACCTTGAACATGAGCAAAACACGTAGACAACTTGGGAATACGCCTTCTTAGTCCCACGATGCAAGCGTCGTGGAAAGTGAAGAATCATTCATCCACAGTACAGTACACTCCCTAAAACTAACATGACAATGGAAACAATGTCATTGGAGACACATCTTCAAATGGTTGACTTTCCATTGTCATCTTAGTTTTCTTGAGGGGGTATCATTCTCAAACTCGTCACACCATCAACTTGGAATTTGCTTAAGAGTAAGATGGTCACAAAATGGTGAGTTTGATGGTGATTTACCATGGTACAATCCGTAAAACGTCACCAACTAAACAAATCCAAGTCAACAGTCAACAGCATCATTCTCAAAATGAATTCTTCATAAGAAAACTCTTGGGATTTGGGATAAGATATGATCACATCATTTCGGGTTTTGTATTGCTGGATACTTTTTGTATCTGAACCGAAAAAAACATGCCATTCTCAAAAATACAGGATTTCAAACAACTCTTGTTGCCTCCAACAACATCATCCCTGAACAAAAAAAGGAGGTGCCTGGTTGGAAATTCCTAAAACGGTCCCAATACCTTCGAGTTTAGAAAGATTTCCGAATGCCGCCAGTTTTCTGCATCGGAACCATCTTCTACACATTCATAAGATACATCTAACTTCAAACATACATGTCTTGCATATATTGAACTAGTTAGTATTTTTAGTAGTACAGCAAATATACGGCTAGCATTCATGATATCAAATATCATATATACCAATCATATCCAACCATATGTATATATATATATGTATCCGATTACACCCAACAAAAACCAACATGGAACCTGAAAATGGACCACTGGAAAAGGAGATTCCTTTTCAAAACAAAAACACCACCCGAATTTCAGGTTCTATTAGTCAAAATTTCTGGGCTTCAGTGACATGACACTCCGAGTTTGTGTGTCAACCCATCTCCCAACAACTTCGGAACCAATAAAAACCGTGGAACCTCAATGAGCTGCTCCAAGTGCATTGCGGTGAAGTTAGATACACCAATGGCATGGACTACACCTCGCCTGCTGAAGTCAAACAAAAGACGCTCAATGTACGGTGTACCTACATGAAAACCCTCTAAACTACCCAGTTTTGTAGGTATTTTGACCACTCATTTTGAGCCCAACTATATAGAAACCGCAAACAACACATCATCTGTGATGTGAAAAAAATGCGCTGGGGTGAGTTTGATTGAACAATATGCGCGGGGGTTAAAGTGAGGTGAACGGTAAACATTGATGAAAATATCTACATATAATGTATGTATAGAAAAAAGTTGGGTAGAATCGTTTTGAGTATAATGTGAATCATATATGTATCATCAGTTAAAAGAAATAACTAATAAGAGGTACCAAAAATACAGTGTCTGGGCAAATTAGATACTATAATTCCTAAACCTGAATTCAGGGTGCTAAACCACCATTTTAGCGTGACCAACCGGTTGTTTGGTCGCTATAAATTGCTCAGCAGTGTGTATATATATATATAACAATCCTACATCCTCTGTGTGTCAAATGGATACTCCTTTTAAAGGTACGTACTTGAGTCGATGATTTTCTGGCTTTCCCAGGTAGGATATGTTACCCTAGGCTTCCAAACACCTTGGGTTAGGAGGTATATTTGGACCCCCAGTCAAACATACCATCCAAACACCTTATTCTGAAAAGGTATTTCTGGAAGACTACGTATGGCGATTTCCCTGGGTACACCCCCAAAGTTTAACATAGACCCTGAAAAATGTTGGTTGAAAGACTGCTTTCCTATTGGGGCCCGGTAACTTTTCAGGGGCTATGTTAAACTTCAGGTAGGTAAGGGTTCCTGCCTGTAGAGTTCTTCCATAGCTTTCCAGGTTTCATGTCGTGCACGACGATGCAGCGGCGACCCATGGGGTTTCTTCGGCAGGGCCTTTTTGTCCCAGTCCGAGGCGCTGAGTTCTTCAAATCCCATAGGATCCATGGGACTGGTATATTTACCTACATTTGGTTGTTTTTAATGGTAAAAAAAAAGGTAAAATGTAGGTAAATGTTGCTAATTATACAATATCTGGATGGCATGGGAATGACTCTCCATTTTTTTTGCGTTTAGTTTTTAATAAGACCGTGTTGTATTCAAGTTGGCATAGTAATTGCTTTTGGTGAAGGGATATTGTCAGATTTCTAAGTGTATACTCGCAAGCCCCAGGAATGCCACAACATGACATGGCGTATCTTCTTTTCATCTTCATTACCCCCATGGAACCCTCGTGGGACGATGAACAAATTGAAAATTTGAAAGCCCTGAACTTTTGCCAAGCATTAGGGCCTTGGAACACATTGTGGTTTTCAAGATGTATATATATATATACACATATATGTATATATACAATATGGTTACAAATATATGCTGAAGATAAATTCGAAAATCGTTCCCTGTCACACCCCTGAAAAGCTAACACTTTGCACCTGATAATATCCACTTTACCTCTAAAAACCGCAATCAGTTGCCAACTGTTGCCTTAAAAAATGGGTAGGTTCCTATGTTTTTCCAGGTAGATGGCTATCAATGGCCACAATATTTGTAGGGTTCTTAAGGGGGTGTGTTCAAGGGGAGGGGTGTTCCTGGCCAACCCCAAGGATTCCTAGGGAAGATTGGGGAACCTCAAGGAACATTAGGAAAGATTACCGGAATCACCACCCTCCATTAAGAATCCTATTAGTTACTGGTTGGTGGTTTCAACCCATTTGGAAAAAAATAGTCAAAATTGGATCATTTCCCCAGGTAGGGTTGAAAACAAAAAATCATTTGAACCCACCATCCGGGCTATTAATGGCCACAATGAAGCCCTAAATTTGGTGTATGCTTGAGGGCGGTTGACAATCCGATTTCCCCAACAAGTCGCATTTTTTTTCACCCTGAGATACGACTGGATTTTCAACCAACATGTCTGCAATTACAAACGCTACCCTCCAACCCCCCCAAAAACTACCGCATCCCATATGCATCCCATAACAAGGGCCTTTATATTACACACAAACGCAAACAAAACACTATTTTGGGGGACAAGCAAATCGCGCAAAATTACCATATAGGTTTGCTTTTTTAATCAATGTTCATCTCCCCTCAATAACACAGAACGGGCCACCATAGAGGGGTGATTTTTTTGAAATAAAATGAACACAAAACCCTTGGACCCCAAAACCATGAAAAATGAAGGTTTTCAACCCCCAATATATGGCTTATAACCCTAAAAAATGAAGGTTGTGGGTTCCCATGGAACCTTGAAATTTTCAATCTTTTATGTGTGTTATTTTTGCCAAACATCAACTCGAAACAACCCTTACAAAAAAAAATGGGAGAAGCCCTGCATCAAAAAAGGGACTTGCTACCTGTCAATTTTTAGGGGCCCCGATTTTCTCATCTAACTTTCGGTGATTTAGGGATCATATGCTCGTCAACGAACCAGCAAGTGGTTCAGCTCCAGCTCGTGATTTAGAGCGAATCCGCAAAAGAAAAAAACATGCAACCAGGTGATTATGCTGGACCCCGTTTATCCTTCCCCCCCCCAAAAAAAAAAAATATATATATATATATATGTATATTATATTTATATATATACATAATAAGTTCCACTTGAACACAACCTCCCCTTTCTTACTATTCCGAAACGGATGGACTTTTGTGGCTTCGGTTCCGGGTTCAGTGACGGGCCAGTGGATCAAGTACAAATCCAAATGCTTCCGACCTTGGGATCTCCCCGAAAGGGGTGGTAAATGAAACCCGGGGTCCCTTGCGGATTTGGCTTATTATCAAAATCTCCATATAAGTGGGTAGGATTTCATGACCCCATATTTCCCGAACAACCAGGTTTTTTCCATTGCTCAGATGAAAGATGACGAAAGTAATGATTGCTTGGAGGATCATCTCCCAGGACTTGTAAGTAGTTAGCAACTATATGTGGTTAGTAAGTTCCCTAACTGGGGCTGTTGCCCTTCCAAAAAATGGCTTATAAATAGGGGCAAGTGGGAAGATCCTCCAAGTCGTCAACTACCCCCTCCAAACATACCTCCAACCCAGCCAGAAATAGCTGGCCTTATGATCGGGGTTATCAAAACCATTGGGTTTCCCTTGATAAAAAACTCTATTTTTTGGGGGGAGAGGTACGTTAGGGGGTAGGTTGACCAGTCATTAGAAAGGGGTGGTTAGACTCCCAAAACTATTTGCTTTCATGATATTAACATTAAAATAAGCCAAACCCATATGCTCCGTGGGACTGGTATATTTACCCTACATAAAAACCATGAATGAATTTAAGCCATGCATGTAGGGAAATATATCATACATTCGGAGCCTCTGAGAAACATTCCTTCCATATGTATGGCAGCTGATCAAGTAGGGCTGGATGAGTTGTTCCAGTCAATGTACTAGTTGGTGGTTGAGGTTTCAACCCATCTGAAAAATATGCGCGTTCGTCGTCAAATTGGATCATGAAATTCCCAAAAAGTAACGGGATGGAAATAACCAAAACATTTGAATTGAAACCACCACCTAGATGTAATATTTAGGTACACCTTGCAACTGACCACCTTTTGTCTTGTTCGAGTTGTACCTAGTTTTTTCAAGATGGGACCTTTTCGGCGGAATTCTTCGAACAGAAGTACAACTCGCCACTGAAAATAGGCCGGGCACCAAAAGGAAAGCACTCTTCTAACCATCCAATCCGTTTTCAGGGGCTATTTCTAGTTTTGGGAAGGTGGATTTCATCCGCAGATTGGGAAGACTACAGTAATTCATCTGGAGGTTTATGTCCCGTATCATTCAGATGCCAATTTGTAAACACTTGCCCAGCAAATCCTCTAGAGAAAGTACAAGGCAGCACATGTGCTCAATACGTTAGACTTTCTACAACATTTCCTACACCCATGCTGCGCAGCACATATTTTTAGGCGGTGCTTTCAAATATCCTTTAAAAAATTCGATCATCATCCCCAAGGATCGCGGTGAATTTTTGTTCCTCACTTCCGGAGTCCAACCATCTCCGAAAACAACCCATCGTTCAAAGAAGAGCCCATGATGTTTGTTCTTAAAAACCCTTTTCCAATTTTTCTAGTTGGTGGTTGAACCAACCCATTTGAAAAATATGATCGTCAAATTGGATCATTTCCCCAGGTAGGGGTGAACATAAAAAATATTTGAAACCACCACCTAGTTTTTCTAGTTGGTGGTTGAATCAACCCATCTGAATACTATGCTCGTCAAATTTGATCACTTCCCCAAGGATCTGGGTGAATATGTTAAAAAGTCTTTGAGTTGTCACCACCTAGTCAAGTGGCAGTTAAGCTACTTGGATGTCCCAGGAAGTTAGGATCAATATCTAGGATCAATGGGTTATAATCCCAATATACCAACCATTTATAAGTAGGTGAAATACTAAGCGACGTTCGCGGCGCAAAAACACCTTAGAGTGAGAATATGGACTCTTTTATTTTTCCGGATAGTCCCACAGAAATAACCCTATTGATCCTAACCATCGATCCTAACCATTTGATCCTTTTCTTTTATTCGGAATAACCCCATCACTTCCAAGAAACCTAAGCGCTCCAGTGAATTTCGACATGCCTCCAGCGTTTTCTCGTAACCCATCTCGTAGGGCGACACTTTGGACGTCACGAAGATAGCACCTGCAGGGAACGCCCATATAAAGCGCCGGGATTTGGACTCAACACGCCGAAAACACCATGGAAGCGGAACCGATACAACCTTCCAAAATTCGGGTTATGTTAATAAGAAAAGTGTAGAACATGTAGAACAAATGAAATTAAAGTGCTGACTTTCCCCTACTAAATGTGTCCCCAAAAGTTGAAATGTTGGCCATTGGCATTGAGCGATTTAATTATCAATCACTCCTTAAAGAATTGGGGCTTTTCAACAAAAAAGGAAACATCACCAAAATTAGTTGGTAGTTTCAACCCATTTGAAACATATTAGTCAAATTGGATCATTTCTAATAGGGATGAACATAAAAAATGTTTGAAACCACCATCCAGAAACTGTGAAAGTACTCTCCCTGAAATTAGCAGTGAGAAGACGAGCCGGCGTGCTTTTGGGATAGAAACTCTTGCCAGGGGTATGCCTACCCTCCCGGGAACGATCACAATATCCCCTCCTGTTTGGCATTTTTGAGTCCATCGTTGTACTTTTCCATGGTATGTTAGTTCCCTGGAGGGTATATGGATGTTTTTGTGGATCCAATAAATCACCAACAGGATCCAACAAAAAAAAAACAGACCCCTAAAAAACCTGAGTATCTTATCATAGCTCGATCGCAACTTACTTTGAGATTTGGTCCCTTATAATTTTTGATGGAATGGATGTATATATATATTACATATGGGTGTTTCCTAAAATTGTGGTACCCCAAAATGGATGGTTTATAATGGAAAACCCTATTAAAATGGATGATTTGGGGGTACCACTATTTTCGGAAACACCCATATCAATAAAAAATTACCAGCAAAGCACCTTCCCCTCCGAAGGTCTGCAACGCTCGTCCCACGGCAGCTTCGTTTTTGTAGATTGAGGCAGTGTCAAAGGAGCGACATCCTGCCATGGGCTTGGAATGCGTAATTAACAGCTGGTGCACTTGACCCGGTTGGTGATTTACTATGCGAGTGGTAATGGCTAAAATCCTGCACCACCTACAAGTACACCCCCGAAATTTAAGATATATAGTCCCTGAAAAATGATGGTTCGAAGACTACTGTCCTTTTGGGAAGGCATATTTTCAGGGACGGGTTCACTAAACCATCAACAGGTGAACGGGTGACTCAGCCATGAACAATGGGAATTTTCCTATCACGACATGTTCCCAAGGATAGGCTCCACTACAAAAACCCCACAGCTAACTATTCTTTGATGGCTCATGCCCAGAACTACGTATGCTTGCACCCCCAGCCATGTCCACTATATTTCAAGGGGTTGTCTCACTTGAAAAAGGGACGTCAGTTGAAAATCAAACCAAGGGGTCGTTTGTTTTTTTCGTGGAGATATCATACAAATACATGTACTGTATATAAGTATATATGTTATGTTAGATATATTTAGCCAGATACCGGCAAATTGTGGAGACGTCTTTTGCAGAAGCAAGCAGGTCGCCGAAAAAAAACTAGTTGGTGGTTTTAACCTGATTGAAAAAAGTACATCCCCAATGGAGCATCATTTCTCCAATTTTCGGGAAAAATAACATGTTTGAATCTTTGAAACCACCACAAAAAATAAAACACACTTAGGTGTTAACCCGTGTGAAAAACTACCAGTCAAAATGTGAAATCTCCCAAAATTTCCAGGTAAATCACAAACAGCATTCCAATATATTTGGTGATCATCAATCATTTTCTGGGCGCTCAATTGAGGAATAATTCAAAATGCGCTCCTGCTTCCAACGCAGCATGAACGGCAGTCTCCTTAGAACACGAGGAACCCTGAGGGGTATGTCTCCTCGGAATCCAGTGAATTCATACTGAAACTTTCAAAACCTTTCCTGGTTGGTGGTTTCAACCCATTTGAAAAATATCAGTCAAATTGGATCATTTCCCCAGGAAGGGGCGAAAATAAAAAAATGAAACCACCACCTAGTTTCTGGAGGGTCAAGAAATTTTTTGAAAGGTAATTGCTCATAACTTATCCCTAGACATCCCAATACCTCTTGACAAGATGTTTTAGGCACATTGTGTTTTGATGTCTAGGGTACCAGTATGTTTGTATATGCGTCCATATTCAAAAAACATCAAAAAACCTCATAGAATTTGTACCTAAGATCTTGTCAGAGGTGCCAAGTTTGGATGGTGATTTTTTCTATAGGTGCCCAAAAAATACCCCCCCCATCAGGGCAGTTTTCAATCAAAAACCGGAGCTTTCAAAAACGGTGGTGGTGAAACAACCCAATGAAATATATGATCGTCAAATTGGGTCATTTCTCCAGGGATCGGGGTCCTTTCATAAAAAATCTGTGAAACCTGCCACCACCAAAATGTGTTACACAAAGGGTGCTATCGACCCGACAGACCCAGATCTCCAGATCTGCCACGGAAAATGCCAGTGGACAATCTACCCAAAGAGTCGTCGCAGTTTGACACGGAGTTTTCGGATCTTCTTTTAATAGGGACCTATAAAAGCATCAAGCATTATCTACAAAAGGAGATTCCAAATCCATAAAATTCTAAACGGAGTTGACTCGGAGTCGACGGCTTTTTCGAGAAGAAATCTCCAGTTAGAGATGATTTTTCGGAATCATCATTCTTATGGATCCATGTCATCGCAAAAGAACCACCCAGAAATAGGTGGTCGGCATACCTAAATAGCCGGGCCTGAAAGGTGCAAAGCGGATGACTTTTAAGAAATTGTGAAAATAAACCATATATGAACAAACCGATACACCCATGAAAACTAACATGAAAGTGGGAAAATCCCCGTCTTTCAATAGGAAGTATACATCTTCAAATGGTGGATTTTCCATTGTCATGTTAGTTTTCGGGAATCATTCCCGAGGTTTGTTGGTGAGGCTTTTGGTTGTCTTGAGTAACGGTCCGACGCTCATATGGTTGAGTAGGAGACAAATCCGGCCAACCTTCAGTCAGCTGTTTGGTGGTTCTTTCCGTTCATGGGGCAGTTTTCATACACCATGACGGATCCACGAATATGAGATGATATTAATGAATAACCTATAGAACCCAAATAAGATCCACCATTCATGGATCGGTCGCTATGGTATAGTCTCATTAGAATCCTATAACCGGTCATAGGAACAGGTCGAAATCGAACAGCGATTGCAGCAAAGAGTCACATGTAGAGTCACCATCCTTGCAATCAGGTAAGACCACACAAGAAGGTTTTGGTAGGTGGTTGAAACTATCCGTTTGAAAAAATGTGAGCTCATAGTGGGAAAACAAATTGAGGGTGAACATTGCAAAAAAATGGGACTTTAATCCATGCTAGTCTTCAATTGTGTGTACCAGGATCAAAATTGAACAACTCACAAAGGCGTGGTAGATAGTAGAAGGTTGCAACGGCTAATACATTAATCATCAATATCCTGGCAATTCTGCTGGTGACCTTTTTTGGGATGGTTAAGTGACCTTTTGGAATTTTAAGTGACCTACAATTAGGGGATAATTAAAAGGTCACGAAGAAAAAATCACATGGGTCCCTGGGTGACAAATACCATGCACGACTTGACATGCCCTGAAAATCCCGTGGAGGTTGTACCTGTGATCATCAACCAGTACAGTTTTCTGCTGCGTTCTTGTAAATCCGACAGGTACCTGGTTCTTGCGGTAACAGGTTTTTTCACTAGCTCCAAATATACTGCCCCAAAAAACGAACATATCCCCTGAAAACTGCTGGTTGGAAGCCGATCCGGCTTCCTTTTGCAATGGGGGACCCCTTTTTCTCAGTATTGTACATTGTACTCCAAACGGGGGACCCCTTTGGCAAAATGTCAGTGGAATGTTGCTGTTCACCAAAGCCATTTCTAAGTCACGAGACTGTGCCATATCATCCAAGATAAACACTCCTACTTTTGATGGAAGGAATCCTGCACCATTTAATATAGGAAATATCCCATTGTGCATAGGGTTTCATTAAGAACAGGTGGTTAGTGGGATTTCTTCTATCACCAGATATTCGTAAACTAACAAGTGCGCAGGTTGGAACATCAATCTTTTCAAGAGGAAATGCTAACAAGGATCCATTCATGAAGGCTGTTCCAAATGTTAACCATAGGATGGATGTATGACATATATATATATAAATCTACTTGCTATGAAGATCAACCCCCCAAGTGTGAGTATATATATATATATACCATCCCACGGATCCGGAGTGTGCTACTTAGTAGTTTACCAGGCTGTGGACCAGCTGGCCTTGTCAGTGAGTTGCCATGTGCCCATACCCAAACGTGGGAGTTCCAATCCATTCCGCAAACGCAGACCTTGAAAACTGCAGCGAATGGTTATTTTTCAGCCAATCTAGGCAAGGATACCATACATGTAGCAATACAGGGAAGTAGTTGCAAGCAGTTTCTTTACAAGAGTAGTTGCCTGAATGGATGCGCGTCTTTTTTAATAAAATGTGCTACAGAAATTTGATGATGTGGAGATGACATCATGATCATCATGTGTTTTCTTGTAATGATGGATCATGCGATAGTCATGGCAAACGATCGAATGCCTAGTTTTTTCATGGAAACGCCACCAGAAACAATCAGAAATACCACCTCAATAATTTATTGTCTTCCCGTCTCTGACAACTTACCCCTCTGGTAAACCAACATGACTAGCTTAAACCGCTCTCATCAACAATATCATTGCAAATGTCGACTCCTAGTTTTAACCTGAACATTTCCATTTCGTAGATGACAGGTTTTTCCGCCGCAGATGTTGTTTTGATTTTTCGGTGATTTTTGGATCACCTGACAGGAGGGTAACCGATAAACCCAAAGGAAACGTATCATCAAATGTATCCTTTTTGGTCGAAGAATGAAAAACGTTGAAATTCAGGATGTAAACATCTTAAAAGTCACCCAACCGAAAACCACCAAATAATTCACAACCAAAAGTCCTTTTGTTTAGTAAGTCATCTGGAAATTCCCTACAACAACCAAAAAACAGCTCTGTTTTTTGTTGAAGCCCCAAAAAATGTAATTCCTGCCCAAAGTCACCTGGATAAACCCCATGCATTTCCAACGGACGGAGAAATCCGGCATTGGACAACTGTAAGGTGGGCCCCCGGATCCAGTTATATAAAGCAGGCTTCGAGTAACTGTTGTTTCACCCGAGGAAAACCTATGTATAAGGCCATTTATGGGGGGGGGGTTAAACTCCATTTGTAACGATCGTAAGGGCCCCTCTTTGTGGTCAAACTTTGATCATAGAAAACTAGAGTACATAATTCTTCTTTTGCGACAACCCCTTTGAAAACTAGTCGAAAAATGGGTGGACAAATGTTCTACCCATTTTTCTGCGGTGAACACAAAGAATGTGTTGAAACCAACACCTAGGGGTAGCATAATCCCATTATGACCCGAGCAACCAAGGGCTTCTTTTTTCGCTGCTCGAGCCCAGCCCATCGAAATGTGAAAATCACTGTCCTAGAACAGTTGCTGTTGAACTGGTTGAATCCAAATTCCAGAAAAAACTCAAAAGGTGTATATCTATATATATATATATATATATTATAGTCCTAAGGGACTACCTAAGATGTACTATGGTTTGAAACCAACGCCCTCAAGATGGGTCCCTACCCAGTACTAGTTAAAAAATGGAGTTGTTTGACCCCTAGAAGCCTATGAGTGTTATAACCCCAGTAAAACTTATTTATAAGGCCATCTATAGTGGCGTTTTTTTCACCCCATTCAACAAAAACTGGATCCGGTGGCCATCTTCTAAAAATAAACTGCTATTGAATCAACTGGAACTAGTTGGTGGTTGAACCAACCCCTTTGAAGGAAATATTCATCAAAATGGGTTCATCTTCCCCAATTTTCGGGGTAAACATGAAAAATATTTTGAGTTGCCACCGCCCAAGGAATATCTGAGCTTCCTCCCTTGAGCACCCCGACTTCGTGATGAAACGAAACCTTGGCCACTTGGCACCTTGGCCGCCTAACGCAAGGACCCAAGGTGTGTGGGAAAAATGGTACGATCGTACCGTCGTTGGACAACAAGCATCCCAAAACCAACCGTTTGGGTTTGGACACTCCGTGGAAAAAGGAGATGAACTGAACCGAACTTGGAGAAAAAACACCATCATTTTCAGGTGGGGTGATTTCCAACCGTTTTTCCATGGTAATGATTTAGAGTCATCTAATTGAAACAAACATTTTTCCATGGATGTTTCAAGTTCCAGGTAAATATATCTGGGTTTCCTCTAACACCAACCATATGACCTCGCTGAATATCTTGCTGAATTTTTGCCAAGTCTTCCTAACTTCTGGGTCCAAAATCCAATGATTTCATGCAGCATGAAAGATATGTACACCTGGAAGCTGAAAGGACCATTTAATAAATGGTTGCTTCAATTGGATGATTCGAAATCTTTACATGGGGAAATGGTTGCTTAACCACACATCTATATTAATTAAAAGACTTGTTATTTGGAGTTCCAGGCACATATCTCACGAGGGTTTTAGGCCTTCAAAATATTGGGTCATGAGTCATAGCCCTTGAAAGTGAAGGATGTGGATCCTGTAGATATAGTCCTCATGCTCATTTTAAAAGCAACCACATGTCAGGGTCGTGAAACTGGTTCTTTTTCGTTGTGAACTAAGGGGATCGATCACCACCTCGGCAGCCTTTCACACACACGTGGTGCCTGCGTCAAACCTTGCATGAGTTCCAATCCTGGAGTGTCCTCACAACCTTGGAAATGGAAAGACATTGTCTAGCTTGGTGGTTTCAACCGGACATTTCCCGTAGGATCCGTGGGATTGGTATATCTATATATACCTTTGCCATAAAAGTCAACCATCCAGTTCACCAGTCCATCAGTTTGCGATTGGGCCGTTTTCAATCAAAAACGATGCTACTAGCTGGTGGTTTCAACCCATTCTCATATGTTCCATTGGACTGGTATATTTAACTTACATCGATCATACATATCAGCCAAATCTATAGGTATTTTATACCGTCCATTCGGCGCATCCGGGATTTCCAAAATATGCGCAAATCGTCAAATATTTATCATCTCCCCGAAGGTTAAAAAATGTTTTCAAACCACCACCTACTAGTAGGTGTTGTCCATGTAGATACTTTCTTCACTGCGGTTTTGGTGGCCTTTTTCTTTTCTTTCGCAAGGCTTATATACCCCCACCTATTGGTGAAGGGTACATCGTGGATTCAAATGTTCCCAGTTGCCCCTTTATACAACTATGGTTGTACTCCTTTAAGATAGCCGGGCTTCAAAAGGAAAGTAGTCGTCCAAAAAATCAAGTTTCAGTTGTTTTAATGTCGTTTCAGGGAGGCTTACATCGTGTTTATTGGGGTTGTCACTACATCCCTAGTCTTCCAAATCACCTCTGAGTGGGTCATTGGATCCCCAAATGAAACAACCTCTTGAGGGTTTGGCCCGTAGTAAATCCAAACATCTGAAAAAACGGTTGGGTAGAATGGCTTGGAAGACACTACCTTATGACCAAAGAATCTTCCCAAAATTGGTAAAACTGTAATATTCCGATATAAAAGCTACAAGTGAAGGCTTTGTATAGGATATTTGGAAGACTATGCTATACCTTGGTCTGCGTGATATCTTCATCGTTTATCTTCCACAGCCGGACATTGGAAAACAAAACTCGAATGTCGTGAACTTCAACACCCCAAGATGACATCTTCATGGGAATCTAAGGGTACTTCTCCGATGCCATCGCCCTCCCAAGAAAATAGGGCCATTATTGCTTTGGAACAAAGAAAAATCAAATTTACACTTTTCAAAGGAATGCTGGAAGGCTTTCAGCATTTGGTAGCTTTTAGGCCTACTTTTCAAAGGAATGCTGGAAGGCTTTCAGCATTTGGTAGCTTTCAGAGCTACAACTTCATTTTCATTTCAATTTCAAATTCATTTCACTTTCAATTTCATATTCACTTCATTACTTTGGAACAACAAAAAAAACTATAATTTACACTTTTCAAAGGAATGTTGGTCAAATTTCAGCATTTCATAGCTGTTAGAGGTACTTTTCAAAGGAATGTTGGTGCATTTTCATCCTTTGATTCTTCAACTGAACTTTCTTGGAAAGGGAACAACCCAACCAACCCATACAATTATGTATATGCATCTATGTCCTGGGTAGGTGAAAACCCCCTTCGTAATCCCTTCAAAATCTGTTGAAGAACCTAATTCCGATTCTTGAGCTCCTTGGCTCCTTGCTTTCTGAACAGCTCTCCTCATTTGTGTAGTTCAAACAGATTTCTTTGTATTAATTGTATTGCCCATCCGTGGTTCATTAAATTACATATTTCCCAACAAGCAACATAATTTTATTCAACTCTGAATTGTTAACTTTGACACTTAAAAACAAACAAAAACTAAAGCTTTTCTTCAAAAGTTGAGAAGCTTCACAAAATTCACACAAAAAAAACACCATTTGTCATACAACAAACCCAAATTCAAAAAACCAAACGTCGTCTTTCCGAGAGAACACCGAGGTACCGGCAGGTGTGAACCAAACCAAGCTGAAACGTTCACCTTCAAAGGGTTTGGTCCAATGTCGTTGTGTCCAACCATTGAACTCCAAAGGATGATACCTGACGACGTCAGCTGGCTGCCATTTAGGGCCCAAAAGTTCCAGCTGAACTTAAAAAGGCAAGGTCCACCTGTAGTTGGTTCATGATGATGCTCATGAACCAGGGGAAAAAAAGTGTAGGGGAATCAAACCATTATTAATTATCTATACTATAATTCCTAAACCTGAATGTTTTGAAATTTGAATCTTATCTGGGCAAAGCATTATCTATAATTCCTAAACCTGAATGATGTTGGGGATTTTGCGGGGATTCCCCTCCTGATCCTAGACCACCATGCAAAAGGTGAGCCAACCGGCCGATAATACACCCCCCGAAAAGTAACATGTTGAACCCAAAGTCATGAAGGTTTGGTTCAGATGACTTTCCTTTTCAATTTGTGGTGCTTTTCAGATTCCATCTTAGTTTTCAGGGGTGAAGGTTGTTTATCATCCCCTATCAATGGTTTTTTTCACGCGGGCTATATATAAACCCTACAAGTGGAGTATGTCACCCCTACTTCTAGCTGGTGACAAGAAACATTTTGAAGCAATACAAAGGCGAGGTGAAGTTGAACGCGAAAGCCGTGCGGGAGGGAACCCCCGAAATCCCTTGAGATGTTTTTTCCGGTTGGAAAATATAACAACAACCAACAACAAAAAAAACAACAACTACGACTTCATAACTCGGTCACAAAAAGGATCAATAAGGTGTTACTATAGTGATTTTTGTTTCAATCCAAAGAAAACGGACAGGCTTCGGCGGGGGCGCTGAGGATATCTTTGGCAAAAGGTCTCCTTTATGCGAGAGTACACTCTGACACTTGAAATTCTCAGCCAAATTCATTCAACCTTTTTACACCCTAAGGATCTTGGACCCTCCAATGGCCTATTTTCAGTGGCTATCTTAAAGGAGTGTAACCATAGTTGTATGTTTCCAAAAATAGGGGTACCCCAAAATGGATGGTTTATAATGGAAAACCCTATTAAAATGGATGATTTGGGGGTTCCACTATTTTCGGAAAACTTCCATATACAACCAGCATCAACCGCACCCTCCACCCTCCCCGTCAAAAACAAAATCGTCTTCGATCGTCTGAATCGTCTTCTATCGTCTTATGTCTGTTGGGGAACCTTGGCATTGCTTTTGATTTCTTGGGCGTGAGGGAAACCAACATTTGGCCTAAAAAAGGCTCTAAATGATTGTCCCGCCAAAAAGAGACGATTGGAAGAGAACACATGATCAAACAAAATTTCAAACCTGTTTGCTGTTCCTTTACTACGTTCCTTTAGAGCCATAATTCTATCGTTAGTGAGATCCCGAAGTGTAATTATCTACCCCTGCAGAACTAGTTGAGCACCTGAAAAAAATACCATCCGAACAGGAAGGTAAATCTTCCAACCACCATTTTAGCTGCATGGATTTTTGTTGATCACTTCCTCCTAAACACACCCACGTGCATGAATGAACTTCGAGGTGAAGTGCTCAATACATGGTTTTTTGTGTCATGCCATAACTATTAGTTTCAGGGAAGGTATACTGACCCCTGAACAATTCCCCCCACCTGATATCATGCACTTCATCTTCGACGCAAAGCTCACCACCCGTGTAGTCACCAAGGCCAACGATCAAGGAGATACCTTGACCTTGACGACATCAACAGAAAATTGCTGCTATTTTTAGGTATGCGGTTGAGGTTGATAGTTTATCCCGTTATTAGGAATTCTTCCCAGTAATGATGGCAAATAAACATTTGGTAGTTGGGATTCCATCCTGGTGGTGACTGGAATTCTGGGTGAAGGGTGAACCTTAGGTATATCAAGGCGATTGAGCTGCTTTTCGTTCACTTTTCAAGCAGATTGGTGATGAATCCCATGGAACGAATCCCTAAAAACCATCACCTTCAACAAAGTTGTTAAATTCACCATCTTGGGAGGAAATCCAGCAATTCATGTCATTTATTTTTTGAAGATCCAACCTGCTCCGGCACCAGAATCCACGTGAGGCAGAAATTGCGCTCGTTTGTTGATGGCCTGGTCTGGAAAAAAACAGTTGCTGGTTGTTCTTCTGATAGGACCAATGGATGCTTTATTTACCTACATTTGGGTGTTTCCAAAAATAGGGGTATCCCAAATGGATGGTGAAAATAATGGAAAACCCTATTAAAATGGATGATTTGGGGGTACCACTGTTTTTGGAAACATCCACATTTACCCTCCAGGAAACTAACATATCCCACCTTGGGAAAAGGATGGAAAAGGACAATCATCTTGAAACGTGACCGGAAAATCCATGACAAAATCTTAGCCCTACACTCGACATTTTCCCGGAAAATCGGCCATCCCAAAAAGAAATGTCATCTTCCATCTTCCAACCATCCATTTCAGGGGCAAGGCGTTAGGTGTCAGGGAGGGTAGTTGGGTCTTTAAACAAGAATAAATGTGGGCAAAAATATCATCTGGCCAAAAAACAATTTCACCAACCAAGATTTCCCTGAAATAAGGGGATTTCCTTCCCTCACCTACTTTTTGGGGTGAAGTTAAGTTGCGTCAAGTTTCTACACGTCGGGCAAAAATTTCCCAAGTGTCGTTCATTCCCATCCGGCCTCCCACTATACGTAAACACGCGCCTGGTTGACGACTTGTGATGTTTACTACCCGCGGCACGGAAACCAGAACTTAATGCCTTCGCTTCCATGCTGCCACACTGTGCTGTGCACATGCTAAGGACAATTTCCTTGCATTCCTTTCGTATGTAATTGCATGGCTGTCATTTTTGGGATGCCCCATCGCGTTTCAGCGTTTGGTGCGCTTCACCACATCCAAGCCTCCAACAAGCATTCTGTGGTTTGCCACCTTTGACGAAGAATTGTGAGTCACATGACCTAACATTGCCTTATTTCAAAAGACCGACCCTCGTTTTGTGAGGAACTGAGAGGCAAAGAACCCAACATCGCCTTTACAATGTTCCTTTTTCAACATTTGGCCTTCTTCCTGGCTTGGGCAAGAATGCACACTTTGCAATGGCAGTGGCTACCCCGAGGAATCCCTCCTGCAAGGCGCATTTTCCTTGGAAAAGTATTATGGAGCGGATGGCCGCATTACATGTAAATTTACAATCACTTCTGAACGCAAGGCGTTCATTACTTGAGAAAACACAAGGAAAGTGAAACCGAGGAATGCAGCAGGATTCCTGCGAGGCGCAATCTCTGTGGAAAAAACGAAGATTTTGGGAGCGGTCGGCCGCATCACATATAAAGTTGCAGTCACAGTGAGCACAAGACACGTTTTATATACTTGAGAAAACACCAGGAATGTGGAAGGGTCGCTGCAGCGCGCGTTTCCCTTGAAGAAAGATACGGAATCCGGGAGCAGTCGGCCGCGCGTCATAAAAAATTACAATCACATTGAATGCAAGACGCCTTTTACCTGAGACCACACAAGGATTCTTGGGGGGTTGGTACGACGCAATTTTTCTTTGTAAACCACAGGGAGTTGGCCGGGGTGGTCATGCGTGACATATAAATTCAATAAAAATGAAGCCCAGGCGCATTTTATGTGGTATACACAACGATTTCTCCGGGGCCGGTGGCAGACTGAGGAGGGGGGGTATATTAGATAACAAGTTACAGAGATGAGGTCGCGATGAAATTTGACCAGATATCACGCATTGATCCTACGGGTTTTTGAAGTTGGTGCCAATTTGAAGACGGGCTTTTTGTTGCCCAATCAAGTTTGACAGCAAACGCTACTGTAAAGGGACTGTTTTTCTTAAGAGAAAAGTAGATTTCAAGTAGTTTCCAATCATCATGTCTCAGAAGATACTGTTGATGGAAGAAATCCTGCACCACCTGGGATGCATGAAACCTTGTAAATATTTGTAAATAATGGGACATTTACCCATATCAACAAGTGATCGCCGGATTTTTTCCATCAACGTCGTACGTTTAATTTCGGCGGTGAATCTAACCTCCCTTCAACATCACTAAACGAGGTTGACAGAACCATCACTTTAAGCTCTGAAAGGGGTGATGTTTTAAAGCTGCTGTAATATGGGGGAGGTATGACATCAAACCCTGCAGTGTGAACCACCCAGGGTTCGGGGAAGTTCATACATGCTGATCAATGAACCATTTGCATAACAGCTTCAATGATCCTGAGGGGACAAGAATCAATTTCCATGAGCTCACATATTTCAAAGCTATGAAGACAAAACGATTCAATGTGAAGGATGTTACCTGATTTC
The DNA here is from genome assembly GCA_000507305.1 of Breviolum minutum Mf 1.05b.01. NCBI lineage: Eukaryota > Dinophyceae > Suessiales > Symbiodiniaceae > Breviolum > Breviolum minutum. The sequence continues at coordinate 65,303 of DF240780.1, forward strand.
ATACCAGCTATCAGAATTCTGCCGGTTTTTCCTGGAATGACACCGTGACATTTGATCTCCTTGGATGTGTCTTTCTTTTTGGATAAGCTGCGATGCGCAAAAATCAGGCCGACAATCCGACAATAAGAATGATTTCCCTTCAACTTCACAATCCCATATGCTCCTTGTGGAGAATATTTACCTACTTTTCACCTTGAATGTAGCCATTTTTCAGCTTTTGCAGGTAAATAATCCCACACATGGAGTATCTGAGAATGAATTCTCATGGGGGAATTTTCACCATACGCTTTCTCTTCACCTCCACATCCTCGGCCAAGCACCTTCCTTCCGCCAAGCTGCGATGGTGCTGCTACACCGTTCTGGCTTCAGGATCCGTTCCAATTCAAAACAACGCAAGGCCAACTCGGGGAAAAGTTTGGTACCATTCGGAGCCTGCCGAGACATGAAATTCACCATCCACCGGCAGGATGGATTTTGTTGTTCCAAGGAAGGAAATTCATGAATCACGACACGGTGGCATTTTTTGTGTTGGTTTCAATTGAAATTTTGAAAGGTATTTTTTGTTAAGTAGGTGAATAATCCCAAGTTACTATCTACATTTATTCTTTGCTAAAATCTATCTACCTGTATGTACCCTGGACATCTATTGAACGGGTAAAATTTTGTTTTTGAATTCGGAATTCCCCAGATTTTTCCGTTTTTGTTGGGCTGACGGGTTTTAACCTTTGGCCACCAGCAGTCGTGATGAACGTTGGCCTGTAGTGAAGATGGTTGAGATTGACCGGTCCTCTCCGAAAAAAAGCCGGAGAACCCCGTGAAAGTTTAACAGAGCCACTGAAAAATATACATACCTGGAACCCGTTTGTCCTCTATTTTGGGGCTTCAACCCTCCAAATTAAGGTCTTTTCCAATCAAACAAGGGTCATTTAGGTTCCAGGTATATTTATATATACCATCCTAAAAGGAAAGGATCGGGTTCCTAACCATCATTTTTCAGGGGCTATTGTTAACTTCAGGGGCATGTACCCAGATGCGCCGAATGTATGGATTACTTGCTTACCTACATGAAACATGGCTACATGAAGAAGGGGAAATGGCGGGGTAAATATTCCCCATCCCATCATGGAGCATCTGGATAAACAAAACAACATGTTTAGTAGTGGCATCCCGCCGTCTGACATGAGATACAATCCCATACCATCCATGTATGGTATATTTACCTACATTTAGTTGATTTTTATGGTAAATGTAGGTGAATATACCATACATGGATCCTATGGGATTGGCATTCCGTTTTTTATTGTCAAAATTGATGTAGAGGTACATGTTACATGTTTCTTTTCCAACATCCAACTCCCCCCTCCTGTTCCCCCCCAAAAAAAAAAAGTTCGTTAGAGGTTCACTCACTATATAGATGTTTCCGAAAATAGTGAGTTTCCCCCCAAATCATCCCATTTTAATAGGATTTTCCATTATTTTCACCATGCATTTTGGGGTACCACTCTTTTAGGAAAACACCCAAATTTAGGAAACACCCACTATTTTAAGGAAACACCACTATTGGGTCATTTTTTAGGTTCACTCACTATGAATCGATGCTTCCGCCTCCAAGGATGCTGGCATAGAACCAACTGTAAAGGATCCATGAATACCTGAAACCCGTCGATCTCTTAATAGTCGGCTTCGCGGTTTTCGTTTTTGGCGAAAAAACACGATGTTATCTACTATACCATCTGCTTCTTGAAAAGAAAGACCTACAACCAAAACATATCAAAACAATTTGAGAAAAAGTTGTGGAATTTGTTTGGTTCAATTGGTTCAAAAACTGGGAATGGTACAAACCATCACTTGTTGATGCTCAACCCTCAACACTGTCCTTTACTCCGACCATTTGATGGGGCTAAATGGATGTGGTACCCCCAAATCATCCATTTTAATAGGGTTTTCCATTATAAACCATCCATTTTGGGGTGCCCCTATTTTTGGAAACACCCAAATGGTCATCCATTCTCATCCACCCATCACGATCAGCATAGCTCCAAGAAAGTATAGCATGCCCGGAAAACCACAATTCCCTAGTCTTCCAAATACCTGCTCAGGTTTGGTCTTTGGGGTAGAATTTTGGGGAGTCCAGTCATACCTCCTCATGTTTGGTGTTTGGGAGAAGACTAGGGCAATTGAGAAAAAAGAAACATCTTAAAATTCCGGTTAAATCCTGGGTTTATGAAATAACCCCCATATAACATGGATAGTATACTCCTCCATATACCCTACTTGGAGGTTCAGGATACTTAGTAAGTGGATAGTAACCAGGATTACAACCTCTATAAGTGGGTTATATGTCCCCTAACTAGGGTTATAAACCTACAACCGGGATATCTTTCCATTGCTCAACTGTACTTTCAAGATACCTTCTGATGAGAGCTTGATCACCTTCTCCCTGCCCTTCGGAGAGTGCCGAACCAACATGGGGCGTGAGTCGTAGCAAACCATGAAAAATTGTTGGGGGACTTACTACCCCCCATGGATGAATAGTGACACAGATTTTGCTTAAGTTGCAAAAGGAAAAAGTATTTGAGTAAGAAACACTTTGGAAGATGATGTGTTCCTTTTCAATTGGGTGATTTTTAGGTTCCATGTTAGTCTTCCGGTGGACTAAGCAAGATCACCTTGGACTAATCCAAGTTTTTCATAAATGTATCAAATGGCCGCAGGGGAATATATAGCAGCTGGGTTTTGAGCATCGGGAAAAAGCCAAAGCCAAACCCGGAACACATCATGTTGATACTGGGAAAATCTCGTGGAGAAAACCCACTTTTGCCAAAAGGATGGGAACAAATCAACAAATCAATCGACTTTAAAGAGTGGAAACGAAAACATACGCCCCCAAAAAAAACACATCTAAAAACCAATACTAGTTGGTGGTTGAACCAACCCACTTGAAAAATATCAGTCAAAATTGGATCATCTCCCCAGGTAAGGGTGGACATAAAAAATATTTGAAACCACCACCTAGAACATTTTGAACCCACCAATTGGTAGTTTGGTTCGATGTTTTTCAGCTTTACCTTTTGTTGCCCCACTTTCAGCAAGATTGACCTCGACACGTCCAGCAACAACCAAAACATCCAGGAGAAACCGCCTACCAAGGAATCCAGGAAGAGCCTGCCTATATAGAGTAGGAATTGATTGTCTCAAATGTCATCCACAGAATAGGATTTGAGTTCTAATCTTAAAACATGGAACCCCAATTTACATGTCAATTTGGTGATTTTTAAGTTCCATGTGAATTTTCAGGGGTATGATATACGTAATCCCTTTCTTAAGGATCAGATCCACAGAAACTGTTTCTTGTCCACCTTGGAACAAGCTGGCCATTTGCCACTTTGTTCTGCTTCACGAAGCAGCCGAAGCACTTCAGCATACCTTGCTGAAAAGAGTTTGTTTTCGTTGAAAGTTGGAAAGGCTGCGAAAAATTACATCCCTAAAAAACCTAGCATGTCTCGTACAAAGGCGTCATTTTAAAAATAATGTATCTTTTCAGCCACTATTTCTTAGGGGGCATTCGTTAGTTTTCACCCAACCAGAAGCCAATCGCCAAAACATGTTGCAGTCGAAACCTCACTGATGTTCCATTATTGGCAGCCAACTTTCAGAGCAATTTCATCCACTCAAATACGTCGATCATCAGCGGTAAGAGTGAGTAGCATCATCATCATCATCATCATCATCATCATCATCATCATCATCATCATCATCATCATCATCATCATCATCATCATCATCATCATCATCATCTATACCTATCACATGACTATATCATAATATACAACAATATAGTTGAACCTTGCAAAGAACTCAATCTCTCTGCAAGATCCCAATGTATGTCCCAACCCCTCACTTTCATAGCCAAGTCTCTTTGTCGGAACCTGCCAGTGGATACCGGAACCCCCCAATTTGGATGAACAACATGAAATACATGAATGTGACCAGCAAGAGGCTGTGAAGTTATTTTTTTGTTGCCCGTAAAGGTTCATGTAGAAATCAGAAGCACCGAAACAATGGTGTCACTCTTGTTCTGAAAAGAACTGGGTGGTGCTCATACCCGACCTTGTTGCTCATTTGCTCGTCATTTAGTAGGGAAAATGGTCAGCCATGCTGCTCATTTGCTCATGACGCTACGCACAGCCCAGAGAAGCTCTTTTGAAATCAAAAAGCCAAAAGGATTCCCAAAACGCTAAAGAGCAACAACACAAAACGCTGAATCCTACTTCTCACCACAATGGATTGGGATATCCCCTTCCAAGTATATAAACGTCAGTAGCTAAAGGGAAAAGATATCACCAGCACAACAAGAGATGATACTACAACTGGGAAGGGGGGTCAACCCAAATTATGGATCATCATAATAGTCACTACCAAACAAGAATCCATCACAAACCCATGCCATAAAAAAAACTGGCTTGCTCAACTAGCTCATGTTCTTCCCACGTTTTTTTGTGACTTTCATCACTACGCAACAATCCGGGGTGCAACAGGTAACCATACGTGCTAGGGGTCGATCAACTCTTTATCTATCTTTATATGAGGGATGGTCATCCAACGCCTTAACGAGAATCCCTATAAGGGGGGACCCATACGCCCGTTATGAATCAATGAGGGGTATGACTACCCGTACAGAAACGCGGGGGAGTTTGATCGACTCCCAAAAGCACATATTATATAATCGACCATAGAAAACTCAAACAACTACTTGGATGTCCTAGGGAATTTAGTAAATGGTTTGTAGATGGGTTATAACCTACTTATAAGTAGGGTATATTGGGGTTATAACCCATTTACTAACCATTTACTAAATTCCTGGGACATCCAAGTAGGGCGTCTTTTTTTCCGGCTAAGGTGACTCTTTTGGTTTGGTTCATCTTGAAAGGGTCTGTGCACCAATTATCACCTTGGTGATAAGCCAACAATGTTGAAAAATCAGGTTGAAATCATTATAACATTTTGTTTGGAAACCACCAACCCCTAAGATACAAGGAATTCGTCACATCAACTCTTGTAAATGAAAAAACATGATAAACATGGCTTGTTTCGGAAAATCCAGCATTTCGAGTAGGTTTTGCTTTCCTCCCTAGCTTCATTCATCTTTTGGGGGAATCTGCGTCATCTGGTGAGCATTGATGAATCCATCATTTTCAGCCCCCCCCAAAAAAGGGAAATGTCTAAAGTCTAAGCCCACCCAAAAATGAAATTGGATCAACAATTACCACCTTCCCCCCAAAAAAGACTAACATCAGTAATTTAAAAAGAAAAAATGACTAAAAAACAACCGCCCCTTGGTCCATCCCAAATCGCCACGGGCCGCATTTTTGTTAACCAAAATCCCTCACCTCCGTGATCCTTGTGAGGGGGCTGTTTTTTTCAGCAAGGAATTCCTTCGTCAAAATCTGGGTCAAGGGAACCTCAAAGGGATCTGGTGGTTGCTTGTTTCTGTTTCATGGGAGTCTATGATGGGACCAATTTACCCCCCCCCACCCCCGGAAAAAAAAAAACGTACCCCACTCAGAAACAATGGGATTTATAACCGGCCTTACTAATGGAAAACAGTGGTGATTAAGAGTGGGGCCTTATTGCGGGATCATGGTGGTTAATAATCCCTGAAAAAAGAGGCCGGTTGTTTCTTGGGGGGGTGACATTGAGGGGTACCCTTAGATTCCCATGAGTGTTGGCAAACAAGAAGTTACCCTCTGGTAAAATCCACCGTTTCGATGGTATTTATATCTATTTACTAGGAACGATGATGATTTTCGATGGCGATTTGTTGGTTCACTGGATTGCAAACCGAAACGAAACCCTGACAGGATTCTGCTGCTGGGATTTGTTGTTTTAAAAAATGGTGAAGTGATACTGTTGATGGAAGAAATCCTGCACCACCTGGGATGAAAGAAACCTTTTAAATAACGGGATATTATCCTTATCAACTGGTGCAGGATTTCTTCCATCAACAGTACCACACAAATTGATCTTAAAAAAAAGAGGTTAGAAAATAGGTGAAGTTAAGCATTTCAGTTGGAAAAAACATAGCCCCGGGGATGAAGAGAACGTTGCCTAGTTGGTGGTTTTTCACCAACCCATTTGAAAAATATGCGCAAGTCAAATTGGATCATTTCCCCACGGATTCGGATGAAAATAAACAAACATGTGAAACCGCAATCCCGAAGTTTAACATGGCTTCTGAAAAGTTACCTTCCCAATAGGAAAGGATCGTCTTCCAACCACCCTTTTTTTCAGTGGGCTATCTTAAACTTCGGGGGTGTAGCAGGGGATCCATGTGAACGTTGCTGTCTTCCATGTGAAGATCATCAATTCTCACTTTTCCTGAAGGAATCGATCCATCGTTCACGATGGTTCGCATCACATGGGTTTTTGCCCCAAAAACCAGTTATAAATTCGGGGTAGTTATACCCCCTATATAATAGGCCAGTTGAACCCAATGATATCTGGCCATTTATAGGGTTTATATAACTCCATGTACAACCCATCATTTTTTGGGGGTGCCCACTTTGGAAGGCTAAGTTTCTGGCCAAGGTTTCTTCAAACCACTTGTCAAAGACGTCTGGAACTTCCCTAAGGATCTTCTCTTCCACCTCCGATTTTTTGAGAAACTCTGTGTGCACAGTATCAAGGTCACCCCTGTTTGCCAAGAAATGCTTCAAATGCATTTGGGCTACCTGGAAGCTGATAATTCCAACCATGAACATAAATAGTTGGCTATCAATTGGATGATTCCAAATCTTTACATGGGAAATGGTTCTTTAATCAAAGATCTATTCAAAAAAGAACCGGTTGTTTGGAGTTCCAGGTACAACTCAACTATATACTAGATACCCAGTTTCTCAGTTACCATTGACGCAATGGGTTTCTTCGGCAAGCGTCCTTTTTAGGGGGCGACCGAAAACCCTAGGGGCCTCTTTGACAAAAGAACTCGTTTTTTTATGAGCAGAAAACAACTGGAAATTCCATCTAACCCTATGAAATCCTGGTTGATTAAACAAACGGGAATCTTTATTTCATGGCTTATTGGAATCCCCATATATAACTGAATAGTATATATATATAGTCCTATTTTGCCCTTTATAACCTGCATACTCCAAATAAGCAGTCTTTTTTCTTTCGGACAATTCCGTGTCAATCCCATGGCAAGTGCAAAACACATCCCGTTTTTTTGTTTTTTTTGTTGAGTTGACTCATACCCTCTTGTAAACTAACATAGCTGACTGGAATATCCCCATGTCATGTTCAATGGGAAATACATCTTCTAGTTGGTGGTTTCAGCCCCTTTGAAAAATATTAGTCAAAATGGGAATCTTCCCCAAATAGGGATGAAAATGAAAAATATTTGAAACCACCACCTAGTCTTCCAAGAAGCCTCTTTTCTCCAGCCAGCTATCTTACTCTACCAGAAGCGTGTGTCGACCGCCTGCTGGCGAAAGAGGTTTGCTTCCTCGCTTTCGAAGAAGGGTTGGAGGAGATGATGAAAATCTTTTCCTGAGGGACTGGCAAAAACGACGTGTTTGCTTGCATTTCAGGCTTTGATGATTCAAGTAGTAGTAAATCTAGATACCAGTCCTGTAGATATATATGGTACAGGCCTGCGGGTCCCCCAATGGTCATGGTGCCCTCCCCCTCCCCCCCTGTGGGAGGGGGGGTTACTATGTGGGTCTATACGTATATACGAAACCATACCAGTCTCATAGATTCTATCCTTGGGGAGTGTTAATCAATTTGATGTGAACGTTAAAAAGCAACAGATCCGGCCATCGGCTTCGTATAGCACTTGCACGGTACTGCAATTGTTGTACAAGGTGTGCCCCGTCACCAGTCATACATGGGGTTAGTTATAACCCCTATAAGTAGGGATATTTCACCCCAAGAAAACCATCTGTTTCAGGCCATTTATATCTGGTTTTTGGGGGCCCACCTGGTACCGTCATTGTCTATTTTGCTTTTGGGTTGGACTCTGGCCAGGTTCTTGTTGGATGTGGTTCTCCGGACCTTTAAAGAATCAAAGGTGTTGAACTATAATTCGAGAGTATCTAGTTGGTGGATATGCAAGCAAAAATGGGAACCCACGTTTCCCTCCTTTTTAATGGTTATACCCCCATATGTTCTAGGGATTAAAACCTTCATCTTTCATGATTCATGGGTTTTGGGGTCCAAGGGTTTGAACTAATTCAACAAAACTACCTTTAGAAGGCAAAGACTTCAGATATAACGAACACTCATATTTACTTCACTTCACCCTAGTCTTCCAAATACTTCCTCAGACGGTGCTTTAGGTATGTTTTTTGAGGTCCAAATACCTCCTTACAAGGTGTTTGGAAGCTGAGGGTCAAAGCATTGCATGGTCGAAAAAAACATTTGATCCAATTCCAGACTTCAAACACCGAGCTGCGAAATATGCACTGTGCCTGGTACTCAGTGCCTTCTGGCACTAGCGGCACTGTTAGCAGTTGCTCCTCACTAAATGCAGCTTCTAAGTAACTGTCCTGGCACAAGGGAAACAAACCAAAGAGCAAGAAATCAAGTTGGAGGATCATTCCAGTTAGCAAGTATAGTCAGTAACCCCTATTAAGCCATAAAAGCCATTTGGAAGGGGTCCCATAAACCCAGGAATCGGGGACTTACGATCGTCATCATTATCAACCACTTACAGCACAAGTCCTGGGATGATCCTCCAAGAAGGGAAACACGCCAAAGATTAAGAAACCAAGAGCAAATCCCCCTTGGATGATCATGAGACACAAAACTACGACTCTTCGCCGCGGATTTCTTTGACAAAGGCCCTCGTTGAAAGAACCCTGGCCCAATGGAATTGAGACGCGAGTTGAATCCTAGTTTCCAAAAGGAAACTAACCATCAGACCAAAACCATGGATACAAAGGTGACTGACTCCGTTTAAATATGGCCATTTTTGGATACTTTCGGTATCTAAAAATCCCTAGAACCCAAGTGACCTCTATTTTTGCAGGTAAACCCTCCTTTGAGTTCTAGGTATGTTACATTTCTAGGGTGGTCTACAGCCCCTGATTCCCTTGGACCACCCCGTCGTCCGGCAGCAGCTGCCGTTGCAACGCAATGGCCATGCCGGCCATGGCACGCAGCTGACCTGGAGCCTGAAGGGATGTTTGTTGGAAAGGAACTTGGAAGATCATCCCAGTGACCCAAAAGTTGGGGCGATTTTTTACCTAACAAACCCCTCGTTTTAAATTGGCCTTATACAAATAAATGGGTGAGTAACTGGGGTGAAATAACTTCACCCTACTTGTAGGGGTCCAAAAAACCCGGTGAAATTTGGAAGTGGTTAATAAGCATGGTTAGTTTGCGTCGCTAGTAAACGTGGGGTTCTGGCCTTTTCATGGCTTATAAATGGATGTTACTAACTACTTACTAACTGGAATGATCCTCCAAGAACAGTTGATGCTCCCAAAATCCTCCGATGACCCGTTGCCCTAGACATCCAGCCATACCTCCTGAGAACATTTTGGGTGTCCAAATACATTCCAAATACCTTCTCAGGAGGTGTATCCATATTAAATAAGCAACCAGTAAAATGGAAGGTATTAAGATTATTAAGGGTTCTGAACACTGCTTACTGATACTGGAAATGATATAACCCTAAGTCTTCCTCAGGCAAATACCTCCCTGAGTTGGTTCCGGTGTTGGGATGGTATGGTTTTTGGGGTCCGAATAGAATACAAACCCTATTAAAATCGATGATTTGGGGGTATACCACTATTTTCGGAAACATCCACATACACAAACTTCATGGAAGTGTTAAAGTATGTGTGTTGTTTTTAATGTTTCTTAGCACCAAGAGTTTCCGGTTCCTCCAAAAAGCCAACGACCAACTTGGATTTGCTTCGGGTGGTTGGAAAAAGCAGAAAACATTCCCCAATTCAAATGGTGACTTTAATGGTGATGAATCCCATGAAGTACCTTTGGACCACAAAATGATGAATCCCATGAAGGTTTTAGGCCCCCCAAATATATAGGTCATAACTAGTCATAACCCTTAAAAATGAAGGATTCACGTGCGTTCCAATGGTAGAATCGGTAAAAAATCACCAACTCAACAAATCCAAGCCAACGAATGTTACAGTAATTGTTGGTTTGGGGCCGGGTGGGGGGCTATTACGTGAGGGGATCCAGGATCCATAGAATTCCAAACCACCAACCGCCCCAAACCACCCATCATTAACCATCAGCTGATCCCAGCCAACTTGACCAAAAAATCATCGCCCAAGAGGCTAAGCTGTCCACCGCCACGGTGAGTCCAACAAACTCACCCGGCACGGCACGGCAACGGTAGACGAAGCGCCGTGCCAAGGTGTCTGTGGGTTTCAAGGCGTTCCTTGGGTGATGTTTGTAGGTGATATGTGCCAGGGTCTAAACCCCTTATACCCCCCGGAAAACTAACATGGAACCTGAAAATGAACCCCTGGAAGAGGAGATTCCTATTAGAAACCATCATTTTCAGGTTCCATGTTAGTTTTTCTTTTGGGGGGGGGGGTAATGGGTATATAAACCCCTACAATTGGGAAATTTCCATCCCCGATTAATATGATGGGAGTTTATTGGGAGTTTGGGCCCTAGCACATATGCATGTTTTGTGAGCATAAATCCACCATGAGAACCCATGTGGTTTCCTTCATTTTTAATGGTTATGACAATTATGCCCCGCCATATTTTGAGGGCCTAACCACCTTCATTTTTACATGGGTTCTTGGGGTCCAACGGCATTTGGATGGCCGAAATGGGGATGAATTCACCAAACATGAGCCTGTCTAACACAGTCAGATTTGGATGGTCCAAAATTTTGCAGCAATTCAAGAGTCTGAAAAGTGCAGATGGCACAGTCCTTACATGTTGGTTTGTATGGAACCTTGACTTACCTACTTTTTGGGAGATGTATTAATTACAGTATTATCTAGTTCCACGTTGTAGTGAGTGGCCCCCAAACGTTTCGTTCCTTAGTGATCCAGAGGAATCTTCCATCATCAAATCTGATTGTATACTCAAAGTGAACCGTTTAGGATTCGATGAACACGGTTTTCCCAGTTGAGCCGTGGCAGTGGCTACTTGTTGAGGGTTTTCAAGCTCACAATTGCAAGAGCAAGCTGGCAAAAATCGATCAACAAAAAGACACAGAAGCAGCCATGTCAAAAATAAGCTGGTTTCAAGTTCAAATTTCAACCAAAAAATACCGCAGTATCAGTAGCTAGCAACAGTAGAGAAAGACATGTCATCAAACATTCAAAATTTCCCCTTTGCTTGGTGTGGTCGGGCTTGCTTGTGCTGGGAAAATTCACACCACAAAGCTATCCTTCCTTGAAACTCACAAGTTTGAAACTACTTTCCTTTGGGGATGGAGTTTTTCTATGTTTTTCTGTCAAAAATTGTTCAATCTTTAGGAGGAATCAATTGATTTTGTAGCTTGGTGCCTGAAAATTGCACAAGGGTTGCGACGGAAACTGGAATTTTGATCCTCCATCACATAGAATCTGAGCATCAACCCCCTTTTTAGAGAAAATCCAAGTCATTGATGATGTCATCCGACCAATTTTGGCCAATTTTTCAAGACACTTTTGCTGTTAGTTTCAGGGAGGTAAAATACCTGGCTAACCACCTGAAACATCACGAAATCCCATGAAAAATGGGAGATTCTCCAGGGTTCAACTGGTTGTTCTTTTGACGGATTTCTGAACCATCAACCCATCCTCAAAGGACCCCAAAAATATGCAAAACATCAAGGTTTTAGGCAGTTTTAGGCCCCTCATATCATGGGTCATAACCCCCTTAAACATGAAGGAAACCATGGGGTTCCCATCATGGATATCTCCCCCAACATCCCAGTGACTGCGAGAAGTTGTGGAAGAGATGTTCACCTGGAAGGCTCGGTGAAAAACTGCAAAATGGATACAAGATGTCACAGGGAAATGTAACAATAATATATCACCATAACCCATACCATCCATGGAAAAATGGTATATTTACCTACATGAATGGTTGATTTTTATGGTTTTCATGTAGGTACATATACCAGTCCCATGGATTCTATGGGTAATGTAATATGATGCACCTAGATAGATTATGTTCTCTCAAGAGAAACCGTGAAAGTCAGGGAAACGCATTTTCGGAAACGATCGGTTTTCAAGGACGGATTCGCCCGTTGAGGAAGGTGAGAAAACAGAGAAATTTATGTTGACTCATTTGCTCATCACTAAATCACTATCTAAATAGTCAGTCCATGATCCTTACTGGGATATCCATGGTACTTAGTAAATGGGTTATAACCCCTTTATAAGTAGGTTGTAAATCCCGTAAATAGGTTATAAACCAACTTACTAACTAGTTACTAACTTCCATGGACACCCTAGTAGTAGCTATATCATCTATAGCTACCATACTTATGATGCTACTTGAACTGCATGTGTAACTATACTTACATGACTTACAGAAGTATACTTACACTTTCCATGACATTCTCTATGTGAAGCATTTTTGACAAAAGAAATCATTCCCACTCACCCATCATCAATGATTTACAACCGGTGTTTCTAGAAACGGTTCGTGGTTTTGTCACTGCCCGGCTAGGACACGCCACACCTTGAAATTCACGCAAAATCTCCTCAACGTTTTGGGATCTTTTGCGAGGTGAGATGGATTTTTTTTGAACAGATACCCTCCTAAAAACGAACCCTCCAGGATCTATGGGATTGGTATATTTACCTACATAGATGGTTGATTTTTATGCTTTCCATGTAGGTTTTAAATCATGGGTTTCATATACCATCAAACTATATCAAACTAACTAATCCTCCCACCATATGGGAAAAGGGAAAACTGGAATGTGGTCCAGTTCCCTGGAGGGTATCTGTTCTCGATTTTTTGATGGTAAACCTTCTCAATGTATCAAAGGTTCATTCCTCTAGGAGTTTGGGTATACCAGTTGGATCTACCCCGAAACACAGTAACAAAACACCACCAGGTGTTTTGTCACTTCCCCGAAAACTAACAGACAGTTCGCACCTTTTCAAAGATAGGCCTTCCCAAAAGGAAAGGATCGCCGGATCGTCATCTTCCAACCATCCACTTTGCAGGTGCTAAGGTTTGCTGTTCGTTTCAGGGAGGGCTACGGTTTTTTTTGTCACGATGGCATCCAAAGTTGGGTATTTATATACTGTACATAGATCCAAGGTAACCCAGGTCACACCCTCTTGGGCTTGTTACAGAAAAGGGTGAGGATTCGGAAGGATGATTTTTTCCCTGGGAAACAGGTGGAACATTTTACATGGCTAAACAAAAAAAATGTATATCAATCATAGAACATGTCGACACATGTTCAAGAAGGAACGCCATTTTCATACATCTTCAATAAAAAATCTCCCATGTTCATTTGACATGTTGGTTTACCAAACTGTAGATTGGAATGATCCCACAGTCTCAAAATCAGAAGTGGTTCCAGTGAAACGCATCATGAAAAAAATCCCATCAGATCCTCAAACCTCAAACACTTGAGGAGTCATCCTGATAGTCACTGGCATCCTGCAAAATTACCCTCAGACATGGAAGTTGTTTGAACCTGAAATTTCATTTTTGGGAGGATGTGTCTGCTCTACAAAGCTATCTTGAGATATTGAAAAAAACGCCAGGTGCGGTGTAAAGTCACCCAGAATTCATGGATTGCTGACCATTTTCCAGAACACTTTGCTGAGAAGCTTGTGCAGGAATCGAAAAAAAAAAAAGAACAGGTTTGCTCTGATCTCAAACGTTTTCCATATGTTTTCATCTGTTTTCTTCATGTGTTATCTCGATGTGCGAGCAACATATTTCTGCATGTCTTTTCCATGTCCAATGTGTTTTCCATGTCTTTTCTCCATGCGTCACTTTTCCATATGGAACATCTCCATGCCTCCACAAACTCCCAAACCAACCCGGTCCTTCAGACGAAAGAATTGGCCTAAACGATCTTCGCCATCATCACCTTCGCCCCAGCCTGCCTGATGCTGCTTCTTGGCCTTAGAAAAGTGCAATTTTTGTGGAAGGAATCCTGTCAAAGGTAACCTTTAAGGGGCCCCCGCATCTACAAAATGGGCCCCGGATCCTATGAAGTATGGATATTTCACACCAGGAAATCCTGTTTCTTTCAGGCCACTTAGAGGAGTAGAATAACTCCATTTCTAACTGGTAGGAGCTCATCCTGTAGGTTCTAACTGGTAGGACTCCAAAACCATGAAATTATGAAGGTTTTAAACCCCCTATGTATGGGTTATAATCCCTAAGACTGAAGGTTGTGGGTTCATGGTTCGTATTTTCTTGGCACGTTTTGTTCTTGCTATGTGAGGGTGAACTAATTTAGTTGCTAGCTCTCCCACGTTTTGGGCTTGCACGTCGAGCTTTATGATCCAAGCCAAAAACAAGGGTTCCATAGTTTTATCTTATAAGGGTCCGACACCAGTGGTTAATACACTGCGGTACTTTCAAATTGGAACTACAGTACAGTACATTTTCCTTCACTGGTCCATTTTCCAGCCAGCTGACCTAATTTTACCTTTTGACCGTAAACAAAGAAAGTACACTAATTCTATAATATCTATAATTGCCATCTTACAAGTACCTTGGAAACATGATTAAGAATCAGTGTAGATTACAGTAAGGCATCTTTTTTATAAGGGATTTGTTAAGATAGGATGAAAAGGGTCATGGCCTATTCTGCACTTCAAGTTCTTGACTTTCCAAGCATCCTCAACTCACCTTGACCTCTATCTGTTAGCCATATGGCTGCCAAAATGGAAATTACACCATGCTGGATCAAAACTAGCATCCCGAAGATTGACCCAAAAATCAAGGACGAAGAACATCAACAACATATCTTAATCCACTTGGCGGCAATGTAAAAAATGACTCACACCAAAAATCCCATAAGATCCATGGGACTGGTATACTTACCTACATTTACATTTACCATCAAAATCAACCAAATGTAAGTAAATATACCAGTCCCACGGATCCTATGGGAACAGGTTCCTCCAAAAATCAACGATGCGCTTTGCATATTTTTCGGTTCACCGGGTTGTATTTGGACGAATTGCATTGTCCCACTCTTGCAGGGCCATGTTGGTCCACCGGGTATCTCCTTTAAAACAGGTGGGTCTCCCTGTGCAAAACCTTCACTTGTTAGACGGGGTGGTAGCATCCCAACATGTACTATGATTTAGTAACACCTTTTGATATAAATATATTATATATATGTACTATATTTCTTTTAATTGTAGAACTTACTCAAAAGAAAAAAATACAGCTCAATTGAAAAACACGTTCCTTGAAAAAAACTATCCAACGAAGCCCGAAATTTTAATTAACAGACACCCCAGAGGAAAAAACACCGTCAAGCGGCATGCTTTCTTCTGGCTTCTGGTGGAGGGAAGATGGCCCTTTTCAGCTTGCACTGCTCTGTTGGTAGCATATCCTGACACAGCTGGGGTGTGTTCCCAACAATGCCAGTTGTTTAAATGAAGTAGAAAAACATCTCTTAGATATGAAGATCCAGGATGTGAAAATCTAAGGTATGAAAATAAAAAAAGGAAACCAAAGTACATACGCCTTGTTTGGATGGAACATGATTGCCACCCACCAGAAACGAAGCATTTGCAACAAGTCCATCTTATGTAGTTTTTGAGAATCCACAAAAGATCACTATAAAATCTATAAACAAATCCAAGCCAATGGCAGAACAATGATGGAATAATGGCTACCCCGCATGTCTTTTGTGTTTTTCCTTTTTCATCGTGACTTTTTAATGAAGTCTCTCAAATTTTGGCAATGTTCTTTCAAACATCGGTACCCGTCAAACATATCGCACCGACCTCGCCTCGTCTGGCTGTGCGTCGGAACCATATCCATGGGACAGCGTTGCTGCGGTCGATCTTTCCAGGTTTTCCACCTCAAAAGCAGTGAATCACCAAAGGAGTCAGGTAGCTAATAACCCATGACGGATCCATGAGACGATTGTATATCTACCTACTAATTTGGGTGATATAAATTTATCATACATATGTAGGTAAATATTCCAGTCCCATGGAGTATCTGGGATATGGAGGTACTGTACCTTATAAGGCTGTTTTAGGGCTGGGGTTTCCCTTACACAAGCCTTAGGTGAGTACCTCTGTTGTAGGTACTCGAAATGTTTGGTGAGAAAAAGCCCATGAAGACATATATCGAATTCAACAAGACTGGTTGCTTTCGAAGGATTTGAATGGCAATTTGATGCAATTTGTTTGGCAGGTTCATATTACCCTAAGAATCACTGGACCCTGCTATAGAGGGGTTAGGATGTGTATAGGGGTCTGGGATCTCCGAACCACCAGTTTTGAGATCCCATGATTCTTGGGGTAAATATAAAATCTAAAGATCGGCAAATTTTCATAATCTGTTCAAGACAAAGGGTAGATCATAATCTTATATAATTTCGTAATCCCTTAATTTCGTATTCCCTTAAAGGCTACAAGCCGGGAAGTTTTTTGTAATCCCTAAATCCTGAGGCTGGCCCAGGGTAATGATTTTATGCGTAAAGGTCTAAACAAAAATGTCAATTTGCCAATTGGATCGTATGTTTTGATTCCCACGTTCCGCCCAGCGTGCCAGTGGATGTTGTGAAGGTTAGTGGGGGAAAACCTGGAGCCTTCAAAATGTAATACCTTCGTGGTCACTCGCATCCACGGCAGGGGAGCACCCAAAAAGTATATACCATGCAAACCCACGTTTCCTTCATTTTTAGGGGGTTATAACCCATAATTACATTGGGGGTCCAGGGTATTATAGAATTTCAATATAAGTAGTGTTCAAAACCCCTGCTACCTTCTATTATACTGGCTGGTTAATAGAGATCTTTAAGATGATTTACCATAGTCAAATTCTACCATGGGTAGTATTGCATCCCATAAAAAAAACAAAAAAACTACATAAGCAAATTCGCAAACTCCACTGGTTGCTCAATTCAACCAACCTTTTCACTACGGTAAACCTTCGCTTCATGGCATCCCGGATCTCGGATGCGATGAAGTGATTTGGTATCCTTTTTCAACTAAAAATAAAGCCAGCAAATCTGGGCAAGTTGTTGCCTGAGGTGCTTTGGGAACAAAAAAGTTCGAAAAAAACATTCTCCCAAATGGTGGTGGTGGTGGTGGTGGTGGTGGTGGTGGTGGTGGTGGTGGTGGTGGTGGTGGTGCGTTTGTCACATGCTGATGTTCATGCCATGGAATCGTTGCTCCGTAGAAAATTTAAAAGAAAACAACATCCATAGACATCCATCAAACACCATTTTTCACCCCAAGGACCCATGGAAAAAAAACATCAAGGTTTTAGGCCCTCAAAATTATGGGTCATAACCCCAAGAAATCTGTCAGGTGGCTTCAAGTTTGTGCTTGGAGAAAGTTCTGGAGAGAATTTTTTTCTACAGTTGGAAATCTGGTGCCTCAGCCGTGAAAAAAACTATGGCCCGCCACTGGATTTCTTTGGGAGATGTTAGGGATGACACATTAATTGGATCTAATTGGATTACAATTAATCACATAAGCCAATTTATACGGAAAGCTGCGTTTACCCAAGCTGTACAATAGACACGTCATAAAGGTCGTTTGTCTTTTTGACTGCTCATATTGTTCGGAACCCCATTCTTGTTGCTTGCCACTCACCCTCACCCTTTTTGTTGACTGTGGTCTATAAGTCAAGGATCAATAAGTAGCTTTGTAGGTAACAAACAGGTAAAATATCTTCGCATGCAACACCTGGCAAAGGTTGGGCCCCCACGTTGGTGGCTTGGTGCTTCGGGACACGGACGGGTAAACCGGTAAACCTTACCCCCCCATGTTGGAGTAGATAGATGGATGTAACATGTCTTTTTGTGGCGAGCCTTTGAAATGGATCAAACGAGCTCCAGAACCATTATATAAACAAAAGAAATGTGTGTATGAATTAGACAAAATGTAGCTTCCGCTCCCAAAGGTTTGCTGTTTTCAATGGAGTTTATATACCACTTATATATACCACTTATATTCCTTGTCTATTGGGTGATTACATAGCACCGATCCCACCTATTAAGGGAACAATCGAAACAGCTGTTGATGGTTTTAGTGGGCTTACAGAGTTACATCTATCGAATCCCACTGAACTCATGGGGGGCTGGTTCGGGAATTCCTGGGAGACTCCATAAGGCAAGTGGCAAGGTTTTTTCATATTCCTCGTTACAAATCTGGGGTTTTTGATGGGTTTTGTAGACAGTCTAACCCAAACATATCCACAAATGGTATACCTACTGTTGATGGAAGAAATCCTGCACCACCTGGGATGTATAAAACCTCGTAATTCATGTGATATTTACCATATCAACTGGTGCAGGATTTTGTCCATGAACAGTACCTTTGGTTGATTTTTCATAGTAAACGTAGGTAAATATACCATAGATGGATGCTATGGGTATACCTTAGATTCAACATCAGCTTCGGGCCAACTTTCTGGGAGGACTGGATTTCACCACGTTTCACAACCTGCAATGGGCATTCACCAATTTTTTCTTCGCCAGAGGACTGTTCAAGTTTTCGAAATCTGAGAAAAACGGAAGTCAACCCCCATAGCGCGAAAGTTTGCGAAAATGGTTTATGATTTATAAATTGAAAACACTTTGATGCATATATATACAAGATTTGCTCAAAAGTGGCTGGAACAAAAGGTGATCCCCCCAAATGGTGATGTTTTTTGATGACATTTAGGCATGGTTGAAGGTTGAAGGTAGAACAAACACCTTGCACAAATTGAAGGTTACACTTTCTTTTAGAATCAGATCATAATATCCTTCTCGGGAACTAACCTATCCTACCTCGGGAAAAGGAACATCATCTATGGTGCCCAGTATACAAACAAAACATACCCAGCAAAAAGGCAAATACTCTCCAGAAAACTAACATGTTCCCTGAAAATCAATGGTTGGAAGAGTATTTCATATTGAAATAGTCCCTGTTTAGGGGACCTGTTAGTTTTCGGGGGTGCATGCCCTTTCACAATGGCCCTGCAATAAAAAAAACTGCAGCAAAAACAAAATGCATCGGGCAAAAAAAACGTCGGGGCAGCTTTTCTGGACCAGACACCTTCAATTCATGTCAGTCCAAAGGGAACACCACTTGACAGCAACAAAAAAAAATCACGATTCAACAATCAGGGGTCACTATCTATTATATGAAAACCAACCCAAACAATGCATTGTTTATAAGGGAAATCCCTCAAAATTACCATAGGATTTGTTCCAAAAATGATCCAAACTGGATCCCACTTTTTTCACCCCTGACTATGGAAGCACCTCTCTGCATGGAAGTCACTTGGCAATGGTCCAGAGCGACCAAAAATCCGAATGTCCTGCGACATTAAACAGGGGCAACTGGCTCTTTAATAGGGACCATACCCTCTGGTAAACTAACATAGCAATGGAAAATCACCATTTTCAATGGGAAATACATCTTCAAAGGGTCCATTTTCCATTGCTATCTTAGTTTACCCTCCCTGAAACTAACATGGCACCTAAAAATGGTGGTTTCCAATAGGAATCTCCGAACTTCCAGAGGTCTATTTTCAGGTGCGAACCGTTAGTTTCAGGGAGTGTAGGTGTATGTAAGGGTTTCCAACTCGGAGGGCCCGATTGAATTCATTGGCAAATGTTTGCCTACAAAGTTGCAACCAGTTCTGGATGATTATTGAGGTAATTTTCAGCGATATCTACATAACATGATGGCTTGCCGCCAGATTGCTACCTTATCAGCAGGAAGGTAACAACCGAACATGTCCTCCGGCAGCGCAGCATTGGCACGTGCACACCAAGCAGCTCGATCCTCTCAAAATCGTCCGGTCTTACTGGTGTCACAGCTGTGGTGACTTGGATTTCCCTGTTGGGAACTGAAACATATCTCCTCCCAAAGTTTAAACATAGTTCCCCAACTTGCTCAGCCATAAAACCGACCATGAAATGAGGCCGTTTAAACTTTATTTGTTCCTATACTAAAATACCCAGATGCTCTACGTATGGCCTATTTACCTACATTTACCGTAGATTTAGGCAAAATGTAGGTAAATATACCATACTTTGAGCATATGGGATACGTAATCCCAAAAACTTTATTCAGGTTGGCCAGTGGCTGCGTTTCCCCAACAACAAAAAACATGTGTGCTGTTCCACCAATGGAGTGTTTCCCAACTTCCCCAAAAGAAAAACCAACTTGAGCCACGAAAAACAAAACTCCTACTTTCCATTGAATCCTGGTAGGTTAATGGGAATCCTTAGATTGGTTTGTAAAATAATCCCAATATAATCAACTGGGTGGTATTCCATCCTCTTCCATACCCTAAAACCAACCAGGGGTGATACACCCGACAACGACAAGGCGCCTCCGGGGCAACAATCTCAGTGGTAAGGCTCAGAACGTCACAGGCTTTAGGCAACTCCTACGGAACAACACCAGGGGTTTGGAACCACAAGCAGTGCAAACCTGTTTTTCCCGTGATGCTTCTGTCCCTTTTTATCGAAAAAAATATCATATATCATATACCAACCGTTTGGCTGCCATGTAGAAGGAATTCATCTGTACCAATCTGATTGGATTAATTTTGGGGGGATGATGGTGGAAAGAGGCTTTTTTAACTCCAAATCAAAGCGTGAAAGTCGATTTGTTTTGTCCAAATCGTCAGGTTTTGGAAAGAAAAAGCGGCTTCCACTACTCTAACCGACCGCGATGGGATCCTATGAGACTAACGCTAACGAAATAGATTTTCACCCATGATAAAGTCCCACAATAATATGAACCAACATGCTTCATGCTTTCATGTAACTAGCTGGTGGGCTTTCCCTACCCATTTGAACAATCTTAGTTCGTCAAAAAATTGGATCATGCACCCACCCCCCATTTTTTGGTGTATGTAAACATATCCACAAAATCTCCAAGATCTCCAGGTGTCATTATATTACGAAAAAGCCAAACATTACATGTAATCATTTTCGGAAAAATCCTTCAAATTCCTTACCATACATCAAGATGCATCAAGTTTGATTCCCCCCCAGAAAATGTGGGTCCCAAACTTGATGACCCCAATGGTATTTTGCAGCTTTTGTTTTTTCTCGGATCCACCTCCAGTTGTGTTGCGAAAATTGACACTTGGATGTTCGGTCATTGGAAATTTCCTCCAAAAAAGTTTTGGGCACCTTAAGGTTCATAAGTAGATGGGCATGGCCGATACCAATTTTGGTGGGTGGAAGTTAGTAAAGGGTCAATATAAACCAATATGGGGTTTCCCTACAATAGTTGTACCCCAATATGGATGGTTTATAATGGAAAACCCTGTTAAAATGGATGATTTGGGGGTACCACCATCTAAGGAAACACCCATATGTAGGGACGGGAGCAGCCATGAAACTTTTGAATGACTGTAAGTCAATGACCCCTGACTCCCTGACCCAAAATTTCCAAAATTTCTTCTCTTAAGAAGAGATATTTTTTTTTCCAGGTCGAGAAGCTTCCAAAAAAAATAAAACATTTCCCTTGTCCTTGGCATCACGTTCCGAGGCGAACACACCAGGCCTTTTTTGGGGAGAAACACCACGGTGTTTTCCCCGATCAAAGCATCGGCCAAAGGAGGAGATTGGGAAGAGACACAGCACAAGGACTTGATATTGATCACAGTATATAACATCATATGCATTTAAAATACATATTATATATATATATGTTAACTTACTTATATCCACCCAAAAAAAGGAAACAAACAAAAACAGATTTCTCACATGATTGTGCATATGATAAAATACAACAAAGGTTTAAAGATCAATGATTTGTATCATAACGTGGGTTGTTTGAGCCACCAAAAGCCCGCAACAAAAAATAAGAGAGACATGTCTTCACATTGTAGCTGAATATCCTCAGAATCATTATTGGATATATACCCCAAACTACACCCCTTGACTTCAAATTCAAAATCACTGTCAAAAGGGCCTTTCAGAAAATCTGCTAACAACGAAATCTTCGCCTTAACTCTCCCGGAAAAAAATGGAAAAAATCCATCCATAGCTGTTGAGGTTTGGTGATTTATAGGTACACCCTAGAAATCTAAGAGAGATACCAAAAATGGCCATATTCAAGAATGGCCATATTTAAAAAGGCGACAATTTTGGGTATCCATGATAGTTTTCGGGGGTGTATGTTTTGGGGGTCCAAATACTTTCTCAGGAGGTGGCCCTGGATGTCTAGGGTATTCACACTTTATCTTGATTTACCTTGGAATGCTCTCCCCTCCCAGCTGGCTTGTGCACCACCAGAATGACATGTTTCACCTGTTTAGGCGTAGGGGATCCTTAAAACTCCATTTAGCACGATTGCATCCTGGGAGGGTCTTCGAAGCTATGTGACATTAGCTCTACGAAAACCAGTCATGTAGTCATAAAACTATTTCACCTTAACCTTCATAAATTCCAAAGTACAAGGCTGTGAGGGTTTTGACTTCCCTGATCCGAAAGTACGGAAAATATCTCAGGAAAACAACAGCAACAGCATCGAGACTCGATTTGAAACCCGATTCGATTAACCTCAAAAAGGTTCCTGTTAAAGAAGAGACTCCCTAAGGTGTGCCAAATGAATCTTCCTCTCAACATCTGGCAGCCCAGAGAAAAGAAAGCAAGAAAGCAAGAAAGCAAGAAAGCAAGAAAGCAAGAAAGCAAGAAAGCAAGAAAGAAAGAAAGAAAGAAAGAAAGAAAGAACAAACAAACAAACAAACAAACAAAACCTAACCAAACAAAACCAAAACAACAAGTTCTCTCTACTTCCTGAGTTTCCAAACAGCCCGCTGTCCACGTAGCTGACAAGTCCACTACTTTGTACTTGTCGGGCCACGTCTAAGGCACGAAGCAAGGGCTGCTGCCAATCCAAACACGCCTGGGACAGCGGGCTCGCAGCGAGAAGCTCAACGTGGATTCCACCCTAAGAATGGATCCTCCAAAAAAGAGGGGGTTGCAAAACCACCAGTTTTAAGATCCCATTATTCTTAGGGCATATTTCAGTAAGATCATTAAGATCATACATGGGCTACTTGGAGGATCATCCCGGTAAGTCGTTAACCTTGGTGATCGTTGTTGTCCCCTAAGGATCGGGTTGTGGGACCTCTTCCAAATGACCTAAATGCCTTGTAAATGGGGGTGATCCTAACCACCTACAAGTCCTGGGATGATCCTCCAAGTACACCCTGCAAAATGAACATTTTGAACCCCAAAGTCATGGAAGTTTGAGGTTTGGTCCAGCCGTTAATTTTCAGGGGTGGTAAGATCCAAAAAGAGATACCCCTCTGATAAACCAAGGCTTACCAGACTTGTAGGACACCTGGCGCTACACTGAAACCTGCCCCCTTAAATCCTGATATATCTCCCTCCAAAATTCCTAAGGCAAAGGCGGCGTCTGAGTCATCCCCACCACGCCCAGCACCAAGGCAACTCTCTCCGTGGGGCGTTTGATGTCCAAGCCATCAGCAGACGCAAGGCTGGTACACTCAGAATTGCGGAGGTGTTGAAACAGCCTCGGGGAACAGCTTGTTTTCATAGGCCATCAATGGGACTAGTACAGATTTACCTATACATTTTGAGTGGTGTTTTACAGTAAATCTTATATAACTTATGCACCTACAGTTGGTTGATTTTTGTAGGATAAAGTAGGTAAATATAGCATATACCCATGGATCCGTCATGGGCTTGACAAACCACTTGGAGTGAGGCAGCTTCTGAAGTGTGAAAGGTTTCAACTGGGGATGTGTTGGAATACGAATTTCCTTTGGGATGGCCTATTTTCAGGGGGCTATATTAGTTTTAGGGAATGTACATGGTTAACTTTGGGCAAGTATTTCACCCACATTTACTTTGATTTGCTCTTGTTCGGTGGTTGGAAAAATTGAAAAATATTCCCGATGGTAGAATCCGTGAAAAATCAGCTTAAACAAATCCAAGTTTATAGATTGGGCTTCATCCTGAACTTCCTAACCATTGATCTTACACGTTCCTTTTTGAATATCCTATAACCTCATCTGGTCAAATGCAATAATATCTTCACCAACCGAGATTTTTTTCTGGATTTTTTTTGGGTCTCATTTCGCTTCCAAAAAGGCTACCTTTTGGGGGATTTTGAACCCATTTGAGGTCGCGAGTTAATCTGACCAGACGACTGTCTAGACGGGGAGTCCCAGATGAGACCTTGCATGCGGATTTCCACCACAGATTGATCAATGACATCCTGGAAGAAAAGTCACCCACAAAGAAGTATCTTCAATCTCAATCTGTCACAAAAAATTGCTTGGGCGTTTAAAAAATATATAAAAACACAAAAATAGCTTCACAACCATGATCCTAGAAGCAAATCGATTTCGATTATGGATTTGTTGGGGTTTAGACTTTTAGTCCAGATATCATGTTGACATTCAGTCCGGTGACTAAACGGCATGGAACAAAATAAGACTTGTCAACATGCAGAGCCGATATCGCCAAAAGTCCCTCAATCCGAGCTGCTTGTTTTTTGATGGAAATGACCCATCACAATAGGCACATGTCAGCGCATCCATGATGGTCATTGCGTAACATGAACCCCTTTGAACCTTAACATGAAATCACTGCTTTACTGATTTTAGGAAGACAAAGTGGAGGATTTTTTGGCCATCCCAAACTGCTAGAGGATTTGTTTCCAACCCTGTGTTTACAGCTATATATTCGTTATACTTCATTGATGTTTTTTGTTGTTCAAAGTCACTTTCACTTGGAACGTGCTACAAATGCCTACCTTTTTGGTGAAGGTAGGCAGTTTGTATATCAGATCATAGCCTCATTGAGTTTACGGGATTCAATTGGAACTGGTCCATTGAACGGTGTTGCCGCCATAAACTAAAAAAAGTGGAACCGACCTTTGCTGTTTCCAGAATGCTGAGTTAACTGATGGAACTTGGTGATGGAAGCTAACCCCAAGGAAACTTTGTCTACATCATGGTGTCTCCAATTCAATCTGCGTGGAAAGAACAAAGTTTTGTGAGGACACGGAAAAAAAAGGTCCAGAAAACCTCACCATTTCTTTCTAAACGGAGGTATACTCACCATCCGATGGATCCCTAGTTTAACTTAACCACTCTTAAATGGGATCCCTTTTGGTCCTCTGGATCCCATGGGCTTGAGATAGTTATCATTGCTGGAGCCAAACCGGCTGAAGCATTGGGATCTGCATGAAACTTAATAATTTGGATCTACCCCCTGGGCCCCAGGATGTATGGCAAATGAAGGTTTCGGTTGGGATTCCCTACTAAAAATGTGATTTTCCTGGTGATGCCTAGCATCCTGGGTGGGGTGTAAATCCCAAAGACTTCATAAAGCTGAGAATATGTTGCCTAGTATTGTAGGTATACCTGAATCGTAGCTGGTAATATGGATAGTATGGGAATCATATAGGTTGTAGACTGCTTTGTAGACCTATAAACCCAACTTACTTTCTATTGACTTCTGTTATGACATCCAAGTGCTGCCTTTCAAGATCAATGTGTTTCTAGATATATTGTGCATGCATCGGCATTCAAAGATTCATCTGTTCAGACTCTGGGGAGCATCACTTGTATGATATATGTATCCCAAATGCCCCATGGGACTGGAATATTTACCTATATGCATGAAAACAATCAATTTGAACCAAATGTAGGTAGATATACCAGTCCCATGGAGCATATGGGTATGATATAAATGTGCAAAACCCGCGACTTCACCCAAGACTATCTTTGAAGTACAGAATTTAATCATCCACAATTGGGGGGACTACTATTTTCGTAGTCTTTGACTTCCATGGTATACAGAAAAAGAGGCCCAAACCCATAGGATTTTTTCGAGCGGTTGGAACCTTTTTTACAGTTTTTTTCATGTAAGTATTCGTAACGATAGAAAATCTGAGGGATAAAGATAAAAGAGTTTCACAAACAGGGTTGTAGATTTGGCCCTGAATCAAAGCCAAACCCTGGAAACCAATATTTAGATCCGTAGGTACCATCTGTGGCTTTGTTTCCGAAATTGTATAGGGGACAAATCTGCAACCTTGACAAAGACGACCAACCTGATGTAATCCCAGGGTGACCATTTTTATTTCACTATTTTTGCTGTGTAAATTTTCTGCTGGAACCCAACAGCTTTTCAATATTTGAATGTATATGCAGTACAAGTTCTACATGTGTAAGTGTATATATATATATGTTTCGATACCGATACCTGAATCTTCCAAATATTCGAAGTGTCTGTCCCGGACGGTCGGCTTTTTTGTCTGGAAAAGGGCATACATTTTGGTTCAAAGTTGAAAATTCCCAACTATCATCCTACCACCATTCTTGCCACGAAAGCATCAATTTCATTACGCCAAGAAAGCACGAAAGCGTCAAAACCTCCGCAGCCAGCAGCCGCCCGTCGTTTTCTGTTTCAAGCAATGGCCGAATCAAGCTCTAGCAACCATCCTTGAAGATTTCCACCTTGCTAAAAGGGATCCATTTTTGGGAGGTGTTGCAGAGGTGTTGCGGTGTTGCGACTTGTGACCTCCAATATTCCAGAACATTATGGGAGGTTTGTAGAATTAGATTATCTAAGGTGATCTTTTCTGTTTCACTTCTTGCTTTAAACATGGGATGAACATACATTTGAATGCCAGGCTTGAGATAGACATGGGATGAACAAACAGTTGTGGATGATTAGAAGTCATGATTCCAAAAGCAGCGTCTAGGTGACATGATTCATGTACTTATGGCTGTTCCGACTGTAGGTTTGAATAATGGTATATAACTTTGATTTGCATAACGAGATAAACATGGAAAAACTACCAACCTCAAGTGATGTAGAATTTCAGAACCATCCACCGTCATCAATCCCATTCAACTCCCATTACCAACACTCTAATCAGCTCAAATGGCAGGCTGGAAAATCCCTGTGCCCAATACACAAATGCATCTTGAAACAGTTCGTTGTCCAGCCATGTTTCCTAGAGGGTCATAGGTAGGTACCCAAGTTTTTTTTAATCATCCCTGTTGTCGCTTATTTTGTCCCCGGATTTCAACTCCAAAAATTCATCCAACTGGGGTCGATTTTGCTGAGTCAAAACAATAGGTGTTTCTCTGTTTCTCCTCTAAAGACCACTGAAATGCATCAGAAATACATCAGCCCCAAAATGTGTGTTTGCATGTGTATCACCAATTACACAAAAGGAAAAAAACACTCCCCAATGAAATCCGAGAAAAAAAAACATCCTCCACCCTAGTCTTCCAGTCATACCTCCTCAGGTTTGGTTTTTGGATGGTTTTTTGTATGTTTTTTGGGCTCCCGTCATACCTCCGGTCCAATCCACGACTGTCTTTTTTAAGCCTAGGGCGTCCGAAATCATTTTTGTCAAATTTTCCCCCGAAACTTTTCGGTTCGGTAGTTACTTGGACCCCGAAAAACATACCCAAAAAAACACCGGTCACCTCAGCAGGTATGACTGGATGTCTAGGGGATTCTCCTAAGGTCTCCAATTCGTGGAAAAACAACTTCGATCCAAAGACTTCCGAAATCTGAAATCTTCCCGATTTTCGAGGCAATGGACCAATCCACGTGTTGACTTGTTGCTGCATTGCTGCAGGTGCCTGGTAAAGCCGAGGAGAAAAAACACTTGTCAACATTCAACACCTCAAAATTCATGAGAATGGTATCTTTACCTAGATTTGTTTGATTCTTGTACACTAGTTGGTATACTAGTTGGTGGTTGATATGCGCAAGTCAAATTGGATTCCATTTACCCAAGGTTCGGGGTGAAAAAAATATTGGAAAACACCATCTACGAATAGTATATATTTAATACCTATATGTGTTTGATTATTGTTGGTGGATATACTATACATGGATCCTATGGGAACTGGTGTGTCTACAAAAAAAGACCAGTTGGAACAGTTTTCTGTGTAAAAAACAGTCAGCGCTCAACACGCTTGGTTCAAAAAAGAATGATGTTGATCGCTTCGGTAGCATCATTTACAGTAAAAACATACCAAACCGCAACTGGTTTTCAGAGGATGAGTCAACGAAGCAGCACGTTTGCAACAGTTTTGGTCCAAACAAAACAACACACCCGCTGAAACTAACAGCAAGTTCGCCCTTAAAAATAGTCCGAGGGCCCCAAAAGGAAAGGATCGTTTTCCAACCATCAATCTTCAGGTGCTAACGACCGCTGTTAGTTTTTCAGGAAGGGTAACTGTTTCAGTTTCAAAACAAGGTGTCTTCAAGAGGAAGGCCAAGTACAAGGCATTGCCGGTAATGTGATGTGATGCGTTGGAGGTTGAAAAAATCGGTTCGTTTTTTCATCTTCTCACCATTTCCCAACAAAGCTGTTGAGTCGTTGTGAAGGAAGGAGCACAAAAGGATGTCCCTTCCGGAAGTTAGGATCAAAGGTTAGGAAGGAGCACTTAAAACCCCAAGGAATATCCCACCGAAAAAAGTAGGTGAAATAACCCATTGATCCTAACCATTGATCCTAACTTCCTGGGACATCCTAGCATGTGATTCTCTTTTTCGAACTGTTTGAGCCTCATCATGTTTTTTTAATGAAGGTATCTAGCCCCCAATCTAGCGAATGATTTTTGACATAGCTTTTTGACCATTCATTGGACACAGGCACACAAAATCTTGAGCCATTTAGATTTGGTACTGCTATTCAACTGCGTTGCCTCAAACTAGTGGATAGACCCCCGGAGAACTATCGGCTGGAACCTACAAAATGCACGCCGTAATTGGAAAAGGAACAAGATCAACCAGAATCAACCAATCACCAATTTTTTGCGGAGGTTCCAGGTTAGTAGTTGTATCAGAGAACATCTGCTGCAAAAATCCTTTGGAACATAAGCATGCAGTCATTTTGGACCGCTTCCGTGATTATGGGAGAAAGAGTATATGTTTATCCAAAGGGATAGCATCTGAATCTCAAAATATCAACTCGATCCATACAGGTAAACTAACAAATGGACCGGAAACACGAGCTTTTCAAAACTTATAAATGATGATGTTCTGTTGCCAATGTTAGCGTACCAAAGTGTAGGTTGAGGTAAATTAACCAACTAAACTAAACTAAAACTAAACTATATAAACTAAACTAAACTAGAGTGTAAATTCAACTCAACTACTTCCACTTCAACAACGACTTCTAGCAAAACACACTAAGGGTACTCCCCCCCCAATGCCACCCAAGAAATAGCCGGCCTTGTTTAGGGCTTATTAACAATCCTTCACAATCCCCTAACAAAGCCGGCTATTTCTTAGGGGAAACGTGAGTGAGTGGCCCTTAGAATCCCATGATCTTACTACCCCGGACCAGACGCCTCTCGCAACATCTGTCGCAGCATCTGCAATTCTTCCAGGCCATCCAAACGACTTGGTCGTTGTGCCTCGACAAATTGGATGGACAAAATATAATATTTTTTATGCAAATATATACATATATATATATAGCATATATAATATATGTATTTGAGGGATAACCCAACTAGTAATTATATAGATATCATAGAACGTATACTTTGATGAGTTTTTAGAATGATTTGGTTGTGTATATAGCCCGTTTTTTTGTGATTTAGTTTTGGGTTGATTTCAAGACCAACAAATAATAGCAGTTTTTTATCCAACTGGATTTTTATTTGCCAGTTGTTAGGGTCGAAATGAAAACTTAACATGGCGATGTAAACGCCATGGGAACCTGGCCCGACTGACAATTTCTAGTTTTGTGGGGTCAGCCATATAGAATAACCCCCGAAGATTAACGGCTGAAACATAATTCCATGGATGTTCGGTTCAGATCATGTTCCTTTCTAAATGGGCGATGGCTGTAAGTTCCAGCCGTTAATCTTCCAGGGTGTATATGAATAAAATTAGATCAGTATACCCCAAGTTCTAGGCTTTGTGTTGGTTCTAATCAGTATGAGCCAAAGGACACATGAAATGAGAGTTTCAGAAATCTGAGCCTAATAGTCACCCAGTAAATAATACACATATACATACTGATTTACGGCAGAATCGGGCGAAAGTACCAGGCATTGGCTTTTTCATACAGCTACCTATCATCATACATTGATGGAAGATATCCTGCACCACCTGGGATGTACAAAACCTTTTAAATAATGGAATAAACTACCAACCTCAACTGGTGCAGGATTCTTTCAATCAACAGTATGTAATCCCCAACAGAAAGTTATATATTGGATAATGATTGTTTGGTTGATAGAAAGGGATGTTTTTGTAGGTTGAGATAAATTGATGTTTATTGGTTGATTTGGTCGATAGAAATTGATGTTTCTGAAAATAATATACACCTGGCAAGTCTTTGTGCCTTCTTGGGATGGTTAAGTGACCATTTCAGGGGTTAAGTGACCTCCAACCAGGGGATCAAAAGGTCACTTTGAATCACCTGGCAAATGTTGCACTGATAAGCTTTCCCAGCTTTCCATGGGTCAAATGTTCCAAACTTTCGACCTGCAGGACCTGCTTTTTCATCCAGTTGTCTTCTCCTAGCAGTTTATATAATTTTTTGAAACATGAGATCAATTACATCGTAGTGAAAGTAGATGGCACAACCCCCAAAAGGTGGATTAGTAAGGGACCATGATAGACCAATACATTGGGGTTGCGCCATCTACTTTCAAGGTGGTGTAAATTGAAGCAACTCAAAAAAAAAAATCAAGACATTTCAAGAAACTCTCCCCGTTCAAACCCCCCGAAACCCCCCCCAAAAAAGATTGTTACAGTATCTCCAACCCACTGGATCCTTTAACTGTTCAGTAGCCATCCATCCCATCATCCCGACAACCGAGGGACCTGGAAGTCCACGATTTTTTGATCCACCTCCAAACCTTCAAGATCATCACTTCCCTGAAGACAACCGCGAGAAAAATTCAGATGTCGATTCTGGGGTTCTTTAGCTCCCCTTAGTTCCTTAGCTCCCCAAATACCACAGTGTAGTTGGGGGATTTGCGAACTGCCAACAAAAATGCACATTCCTTTTTGGTGAAGGTAGGCAGTTTGTATTATAGATCGTTGCCATTTTTTGATTTGTATAAGATGCTTGGGAAAAAAAAAACGCAAACACAATATTCTCCCAAATGGTGGTTGAATGATTATGAATCCCGTGGTTAAATCTCTAAAAAAAATCACCAACTAAACAAATCCAAGAGAGATGTGGGGCCCTGGGACATTTTTTGGAGGGGGCACATGCAGTTTTTAGTTTACCCTTTTCGCCGAAGGAGTGGTGTGGTGAAGGTGAGTGGCTCCCCAAAAAATTCACATGAAAACTGAAGTCATCACCCCAAAAATGAAAAGGAACATCATCTTCCAAATGTTCCATGTTCCCTAAGGATCATTGGACCCTCAAAACTGGCTATTTTGAGGACCCTAACCCTGCTGTACAGGTTCAAACCCTTCCATTACAGGGTCCAAGATCCTTAGGGTTTGAAAAAAAAACGATGTTTTTTTTCCAAGAAGGTGGGCCTTTTTGCTAGACCCCAAAACCCCAAAAAACACCTTGTTCGGCCTTGTTCGGACTCCGGAAGGTGTTGTGGGAGGCTAAGTAAAACTATGGTAAATGAAAGATAAAGATTCACCAATCTTCTAGGTGGTGGTTTCAACCCATTTGAAAAACATTAGTCAAAATGGGAATCTTCCCCAAATAGGGATGAAAATAAAAAATCTTGGAAACCACCACCTAGTCTTCCAAATTTTGCTCCTCTTCCAATCGGCTTCATGTCAATTTGTTTTCAAGGCAACCAATGTCAGAGTTGCCCATGCCATCCATGTATGGTGTATTTATCTATATGTGCCATTAAAAAATCCACCAAATGTAGGCAAATATACCATAGACGGATGCTATGGGTTGTGCCCCTCCCCACACGTTTAACCCGACTTGGCACCTCGGAATCATCTTCATCCTCGTCGCGCTCTGGCGCGGTGCGCAGCTTGTGAAGAATCTGTCGCAACGAGACGACCCGGAGACCCATCAACCATCAACACGAGCTCTGAATCGATGATATTTTCGGAACAGTTCTGTCTAAAGATCTCACCCACATGGGGCCCCCCTCAAAAATACCAAAAGGACATCTTTTTACCAACAGTTTTTCTGAAGGATTGTTTTTTCGAATTGTGGGGGTGAAAGGGGAAGTTTGGGGTATCTTCCCAGGGGTATGTGGGCAAAATGATTGATTCTGGTAGAAGGTGGGCTTGGCAGCATTCAAAGTCCACCCCATTGGTAGTCTTTAATAGGTACATATACCTAGAACCCAGCTGACCTCTTTTTGCAGGGAGTTTGACCTTCCATTTTATGGGTCAAATCATTCAAAATATATGGGTGATGTGGGTTCTAGGTACATGTATCTATGTATATATATATATATATATATGTGTGTGTGTGTGTACATGTTAATTTAGATATATATAACAGGTATATATATATATATATATAGAACAGATATATTTTTTAATATATTGCTCCTTTTCTATACACCAGGTATAGCTTGCCCTTTGGAGTTGCATGCTTTAAATGCTTTGCGCCTTTGAAATCTGCAAAGATACCGTCCTTAAAAACTAACATTGCCCCTGGGCATTGCAGGGAGTCTCTTAATTTTGAGACTTCCCAGGAAAATTGCTAAGTGGAACAATTGCCATCTCTGAAACTAATACCTGAAGTATAGCCCTTGAAAATCAATGGTTGGAAGATGAATTTCCTTGCGGGGAGGCCCATTTTCACAGGCTGTGTTAGTTTCAGGGAGGGTACACTTTCGGTGTTCATCTTTCATTCCAATAGTCGGGAAAACAAAATGGTAGATTCCATGAATTTCGCCGAGAAAGAGATGTTTAATCGTTCTTTTTAACAGAAATTGGCACCTCACCTGTCACTCGGTCAATATCACAGTGAACAGAGGGTGGTTTGTGAGTCCAGGTTGTTGTATCTACCGTATGGAATCATGGCAATCTCAGGAAACGCCACCCCCAAACGCCACGCGAACCCCAAGAAATGCGGCCTTTAAATAAGTCACTCTTCTGGTCGTCAATAGTCCCTTAATAAAAATCTTAGTAAGGCCTTTGTTCCTCCCAGGAAACGGTGGCAACTTGCGCCCCTGCAATTCACCAAAAAATCGCCGGGCCTTGTGAAGGGATTATGAACTACCATTGTCCCTTCCCTTATGAATGCGACTTGCGATGGGGGGGGTGCTCTTAGATTCCCGTGAATTGTAAGTCTGTAAGTCCAGTCGACTATAAAAATAAGTGTCCAGTCCCTGGATTTGTTGATTGAAAATCCTTAGTAAAACAATGGTCTTGAAACGGAAAAAACACGAACTTGGAATCCCAGAAATATATTGGGGTCCTGGGTAAACATATAATACCGTAATCTACCTGGGTAGTACTTGGATGTTTCAGGAAGTTAGTAAATGGTTAATAAATGGGTTATAATCCCAATATACCTCATTTACAAGCAAGTAGATTATAACCCATTGATCCTAACCATTGATCCTAACTTCCTGGGACATCCAAGTAGTTCATCCCCAACAAATCCATACAAATCCAACCAAACGACCAGGCTCAGGATGGTAGTCGACTTTGTTGGAATCCCAGGGTGGTAGCCCGCCATTCCCGAATTTTCCCAAGCCAATCCCCAACAACGACCTCTTCAACGCCACCATTGGGTACGCCATCCTGGAGGATTGGACGATCCCATGGCCACTCCAAGCAGGGGCGGGGAGCAGGTTGATTTACCTAGGATATAGGGTAATATAGAGTAGATTCGATAGTAGGTAAACAAATCATACATTGAGTGTTGCGTGTCTGGGTATGAGTTAAATGATGAGATTTGTCTTAAAACAGTTATATATTCTGTTGTTTTCTCCTATATACATAAATTGAAAGAACATATGGCGCAGTCCTACCTCTCGGGAACGATGATTGCCATCTATATATTTCGACTATACATCAACTTTCACTAGTGACCAGCATTTTATTCACTTATAGGTCAGAGATTTAGGATACGCCCCTGAGAACTAACCTGACATTGGAAAATTCACCCATCTTTTAATA
This sequence comes from Breviolum minutum Mf 1.05b.01, assembly GCA_000507305.1. Classification (NCBI taxonomy): domain Eukaryota; class Dinophyceae; order Suessiales; family Symbiodiniaceae; genus Breviolum; species Breviolum minutum. The sequence goes on from DF240780.1 coordinate 99,522, forward strand.
GGAAATACAGCTTCATTCATGGTTGAGTTTCCAGCCAGTCATGTTAGTTTTTTTGTTGTTTTTTTTTTGGGGGGGGGTGTTGGTAAATCCAAAGCTATACCTAGTTGGTGGTTGAACCAACCCATTTGGAAGAAATATTAGTCAAAATGGATCATCTCCCCAGGTAAGGATGAAAACAAAAAATGTTTGAAACCACCACCTAGTATACCCATCATAATTCATCCCTGTCACCCCAAAGAGTCCTCACTTCCACTGTGATCATGATGATCTACAGCCGTGGCCTGCAGCGCTCGGGAAGTGCCCGAGAGTTGTTTGAAGAATGTTTGGAAGATTGGTAGAAAATAACTACTTTACTTGCACGGATTGCATGCTGGATATCTTGGTATCTCCATGTTTGTTTTCGATCATCAATCATGTACACATGTCTTTAATCACTGTTGTAATCGCTATATACAATCACTACGCATTCACTACAAATTTTACAACCCCTCCTTTATTTGCAAAAACTTCTGTGATCTTATGTGATTCAAGTCAATGCTTGTTATACTCCTGGTCATCTTCAACTGCAGGGTACGAAGGTGGAACCCCAACAAAAAGCTTCGAGAAAATATGTGGAGATCTCAGAGGGTCGTAAGATTAATACACTCCCTGAAACTAACATAGGTGGCTGGAAAATCCACCATTTTGATGGTATTTATCAGGAAAAATGAGGATTTTCATGGGCTATGTTAGTTTCAGGGAGGGTACCCTGAAAAATGATGCTTGGAAGACTACATTCCTTTTGGGTTTTGGTAACTTTTCAAGGGAAAACTCGCTGTTAAACTTCGGGAGGTAACCCCAATCTTTCTTACCAATCAGTGTGCTCCTTTCAAACGAGCTTTCTGGATTTGTTCCTACGGCTATTAGTGAGATTCAACCGGGGCTGTGAAATGCTACAGTATTCTTCGTACCCGGGGATCTTATCAACAAGTCCAACCATGGGATTCCTATGCAACTCTTACGTGCCAAAGTAACGAAAAGTTTTTCCCACTTTTTGTGCCGCGGGAGCCACTGAAATTTTGATGTTTGGATGCCAGGGTTCCTTTTTGGGTTTTGGCCTATGTTCAGGTGGGCTATATATTCTTAGTTCTAGGGGAGGGTACATCTCAAATACCGGCAAACTCCGGTTTTGAACTCCAAAAAATTACTGTAAAGGTCCTAAGGGAAAGATTCCAAATCAAAAAGCTGTATGGTGATTTTTGTATCATCAGCTTTAGGCAAAGATTTTGTTGTAGAATAAATGGTATTGTATATCAATGGATTTTTGCAGGTGTTTGTAAAGGCCGGTAGGTGCTACATAATCATCCAATTGGCGATATACTGGGTATATATTGCCTTCTGGGAGGTTGTATAGTCCCTACCACCCTATCACCAGAACCAGAATAATCCATTGAGTGTACTGATTAAACTCCGAAACCTTCGGCTGGAGCTGATCGACATGCCAATGATTAACTACAACCAATGTAGCTTAGTAAATCATGATACAGCGATGGAAAAAGGTACATGGCACAGTCATATTGGATGAACAGCCCCTTCATATTGGTTTATATGAACCCTCTAATTAACAACTTTACTAACTTACTTGTTGGTATCTGTGCCATCTTTTTGGACCTCATGATTTTTTACCCTTCCAAAAAACTCTCCTTCATTCAACTTTCATGGAAGATAGGTTTTTGTTGTACAAAAGAAGGGGGCCACATCATCGACCCGAAACGTTCAATTGATTACTGACACTTCAGCCTTCTGGCGCAAACCCATAATCTGCTTACTCTGCAGTGCCAAGGCATGCATCAAATGCGGTAGTCCTGCCAGGTTTCCCCCCATGGGAAGCGGGGGGGGAACACTTCAGGGGTTTCTGAAAACGATTCCTGGCTCTTTTCTTTGGTGATCACGTCTGAAGCAGTGAACTCTTAATTCGAAAAAATCGGCTTATATATTGGACAAGGTGTGATTTGATCCCGCAGCGTCTTGGCGACAGTAGCCCGAGAATCCTTAAGAAATTCTAATATGATCAAGCAA
>DF240781.1:0-15263 GCA_000507305.1 Breviolum minutum Mf 1.05b.01
AGTACTGGAGTAGTACTTTGTAGTACAGGGTAGTACTGGAGTAGTACTTTGTAGTACAGAGTAGTATTTGTAGTACGGAGTAGAATTGGAGTAGTACTTTGTAGTACAGAGTAGTATTTGTAGTACGGAGTAGTATTGGAGTAGTATTGGAGTAGTACTTTGTAGTACAGAGTAATACTGGAGTAGTTCTTTGTAGAACAGGGTAGTACTGGAGTAGTACTTTGTAGTACAGAGTAGTACTGGAGTAGTACAGCTCATCACCATGACATCGCATTGCATCACGTGACATGACACAAAACAAGCCATCACATCGCATCAAATGACGTGACCATCACATGACCTGACCCCGCAACAGACACCAAGACATCAAAACATATCACTTCAAAGCACAAAACATCACCACCATGGAACGGCAGAAGGCTTGTTCACAGCAAAGAAATGATTTGGGCATCGCGCTGGTCGGTCGCCTTGCGCACATTCTATAGGCAATTTTTTTCTGTGCTATATAGTTCTTTTCCTTTTGGAAACTTCCGCCTCCGGCTTGTCCGGGCACTACTGGTAAATATATATCAAGAAAAATATGTAAAATGTAGTATAAATATTTTGGAGGGTTATATAATATGATAAGATCATATTTATAAATCATTAATATATTTTGGTATTATTTGGTGTCAATATTATATCAATTCGAAATGCGATTCTTAGTTATTGAGGATGAATCAAAATAGAATTGAGGAGTTACTAAAGATATGGTGTTTATTTTTGTTTGCATATTTAAGTCATGTTCCTTCCATCTCATTCATCATTCCCAAAGTATCCCAAAGTCCAGTGACTTTGCCCATAACCGATTCGCAACATGTGTATTTTTCCAATCGATTTCATTTTTTCAGCGTGCTTCGTCGGTGCGCAGGCGTTTTGCCTGCGGCACCTGGACCGTGTCACGGACCGTGTCCCTGGCAGGAAACTCTGGAAGTTGCTGCCCATCAAACGCCAGCTGCACATCCAAACCTTGACGCGGCAAATGCTGCTCTTTTCCAATCGAAATTAGGAAGGGTTCCCCCAGCAACTGTCGGATAGCCACTGCCAGTTTTGCGACTTTGTAACTCACCTAATCATGTCGGAATCTGGACCTCTCACGCTGGGGTCACTGACCTTCACTTTGTAAGGCACGCAGCTCTGCATTCACCTGTCGACACTGGCGACGTCGCATTCCCCTGAATCTTAGCCCTTCACTTAGCACAGGTCTACACTTCTAAGAAGCGCGTCCTCATCGTGATCTCCAACTGCACAGGAATCCATGCCAACAAGTAGAGTCCTAACACAAAGCATCAAAAACGGCTGCAAGCATTAGAGATTGTGTAGTGAGTATGATGCAATTGTTCCACAAATTCTTCTCGAATTGCCAAATCGAAAAAAAATGAGTTTGTTTTATTCCGATTCAACTTATTCAAGTTCATTCAATCCTATGCCAGAAATCACGCATCAAAACATACAAGTAAGTAAGAAACCACAAAAAAAGAAAACACTCGAATCTACAGTAATGGATCTTCGACAGTCTTTGTATATGAACATAACAAGGAGATATAAGGAGCTATTCCAATCCATACCCAAACAGTCAACATCCTTGAAGGTCGCAGTTTACGGACCAGTTCCACCGCTTCATCCAAGGACATGTGGGTGGGATGGCCACCCCTCGACAAGGCATCTACCATGAAAAGGTCGATGCCACAGGCGGCAGCTTCTTCCAAAAAAGTCATGGTCTTCGGCGGCACCGCCGAAATGTCGGAAATGTACACCTCAAGATCTGGAGGAAGAGAATGAGAGTGACCAAGATCTATGTCTGAGATGTGAATTCAAAGGGCCATCTGGAAGGGTTGCTTCAAGCCAGTATCTTTTATTGTTCTCTCAAAAAAGTTCTACTAGATAAGTCCTTCAGCTCTTACCTGAAGTAATCAATCTTAATGTTAACATCAATATAATATCAATATAATCAGCCATGGATAGATATAAAACAACATCGGTATCAATACTGAGTCTCGTGATTATTGCGCTACATGTTGTACATGGTTGACCCAGCTGATGAACTGCAAATGAAATGCGCTAAAGATGGAAGGTAATAGGTGGAAAATGTACGTTGTTTTGAACCATGGTGCCCAGTGGCCGCTGGCCAGTCGCTAATTCAAAATGACAGGAACACATAATGTGCGCTATACTAATCTATACTATGTACAACTATATGCACAACAATAAATTTTATTAAAAAATAATATAAATAGTAATATAGCGATGTGTTCTGTCTGTACATTCATTGTGTTCAAGCAATCTTGACTTTCGCAGTTCCCCAACTCAGGCTGCCACCAGGGGATAGCCACCTTTGAGCCGATCCCCGAATGCAAAGCCCAAAGAAATATAGGTACCTCCATGCCACACCTCGTCTCCAAATGATCATTCAAGTCTTCAAGTCTTCAAGTTCTGGCATTTCATCCCAGGCTGCGGGCAGGAAATACACGAAGTGGCAGGCCGTCAACCAGTTCCATGGTCTCGTCGTCGGAGACCTCTGCAATCCAAGTTATTTCAAGAGTTCAGACTTTCTGACGTCGAGTCGATGTTCAACTTAGAAAACCCTGGCCAGGCCAGACACAGGAAGGACTCGAGAGTCACAAGGAAATCACCCATCAGCCTCTGAAAACTCGATGTAAGCAATTCGGCGTCGAAGAACACCAGGCCGCACGAAGTCTGCTTGTGCATGAAGGTATGGAAAGGCTTCACGAACCTCAGAGGTGAATTTCACAAACCTGGACGCTGCATCTCAGCGAATTTACGACTACCTTGCGCATAATCTCAGCCAATCTATGCTTTCTGCCCAAAACTCATAGTGTCTAATGTTGGTATATATACTTACGTATATGTAAAGATGAATAAGAATGCACAACGATGTAAAACAGTACCATTGTGCACCTTCCATGCTGGGTCCCGTGGCTCTGTCAAGGGTGATCTTGTTGGAGATGATTTGCATGGGACCCGCCTAGTTTAAGGTGGAAGCCCCCGGAGGTAGAGATGATTCAGATGGAATTCAGCCCAAGGGGAGTCGAATTTCAAACAAATAAGCTTTGCATGACTGGACGATTGGCGTCTTCACAACTTGAATTGACTTCTTAGACACTTAGACACCTCGATTTTCACAAGTTTTCGTCTCTGGGTCATGGACTCCTCCGGCCAAACAGTAGCCAATGTGTTTCCCATCAGAGATGACCTTTTCAATTACCTGCAGGGGCTGCAAAGGCTGCACGGTTGGATTCGCAAGAGCTTGCCGACTGTGCCTGCAAGTCTCGCAAGTCATCCATACCAAGCATAGCGTCAGCATGGCCATGCGTTATGAGCAAGGCATCAATGTTGCTCACACCATACTTGGGAAGTGTCTGCAAAGCTGCCTGTGCATGTCAGGAAGGCAAACCTCCTAAGACATGGTGTGACCTCTCATGGCCTCTGGCACCAATAAACGGCAACTTGAATGCATAATGTGATGTCAATTGCTGTACGCTCGCAGAGCCTGTCGAAGAGTTTTCCCTGCATCGACCATCACATGGCGAACCTGCAAATTAGGCAGCACCCGTAGATGCAAAAGAGCGCACGTGTCTTTCTGGAGGTAGTAACACGGTCAGCTTTGGCTGGGGGAGTTCACTTTTTATACCTATACAACTCGTATTAGGCTTAAAAAAGGTTGCAACTTACTGTACGGAATCTAAGCGACAATTTCGGTTTCCTCCCATTTTTTGAGTTACAGTAGAAGTTATGTAGTGATAATGTTGTGATAAAAAAAATTCACCTGCATGGCATTTTAAAAATTAAACCAGTTTTCCTCACTGATCATGGGCCAAAAAACGAGCAAACAACGTGGTTTTTGAAATCTTGAAAATTTTGACTGTCACAGCACCGCTAAAACCCAGTCACTTTCGCTTCTCACAGTTTCAAAAACTAAAAGTGATGGTGGAAGAAAACCCACCATGTATTTACAGCATGTTTTACGCGCACGTTTCACGAAACACACCAAGTAGCAGCATTTTTCGGAGGGCCCAGAAACCTGTGTCAACAGCACACTTGGAAATTTGACGCAACATGTTGAATCATTTTTTTTGATTAAAAAGGCTCAAACATTCAGAGAAAAAACATGGCGGTTGTCCAAAATTCCTTTTTCCCGGAAAAAATGGCCAATCTTAGCAAAAAAACGCATTTTTGCGAAGCTTTCGGCCAAGTCCACAAAAAACCTGCGTCGCACCCTCCCTTGCATCATTTGCGGGAATATGTGCAGCGAAAAAAAACCAAACAAGGGACCTCCAGGCATCTGTTCGCGTGTCATACTTCATTCTGTGGCATCTGCACTAAAAGATTCATGTCTTGCTTGAGGTGTTGGTCCTTGCTCACCTTCATCAGCCAGTTCTGACACGTCCATGCCCAAACTAAAAGGGCTCCCTGACACCTTGCTTCCAGGAATCTAGTCGCAACAAGTCCACAGTTTAGACCACCCGGCTTTCAAGGGAAGCCCTTCTTTCGCCAAGTTTTAACTAAACTTTCGCCAAATTTTTGCGAAAAAAACACCCTATATCATTTTTTGCAGAATCAAATTTACTTATGGATTTTAGATTCACAAAATGCCCAAGGTCCTGAAATTATGGGACAATCAGAAGTCGTTGTGTTTCTGGTTGCCATGGCCACCTTTTCCTTCCTGCAAAACATGCTTCTAACGTGAGTGCAAGCGGGTCAACGAAAGCTGGTGGTGTTGCTGTTGCAGCTGTTGCAGCTGTTGCAGCTGCTGTTGTTGTTGTTGTTGTTGTTGCTGTTGAACCACACTTAGCCAAACATCCTGAGAAAGGTGAGGAAGAACATCCTCAGGAGGACGAGGATGAGGATGAGGATGGTTCTGAGAAGGATGATGATGATGATGATGATGATGATGATGATGATGATGATGATGATGATGATGATGATGATGATGATGATGATAAGCTTCTTGTCCAAGCGCGCCAGGGGGGGATTCGAACGCCCCCCAAAAAAATCAAAAAAAAATGTGTTTCTCACTGTAAGACCACCCCTTAAGGTGAAATAATCAATCAAAGAGCCTAAATCCACCCCCAATACTGCTTTAAAGCAGGGGAAATTCCAGCTGGGAGCTCCCAGCTTTCGTGAACATAGCCACTAATCTTAACTCTCAAATGGTTTTGGTACCACCAACACGGTGAGGCGGATTTTGGGAGCCGCGTGAATATTGATACTGTAGGTACTGACTGGACAGAAATCCGTGGGCACCAACCACCATGCTTTGCAGACTCCCTGAACTAAACATGGCAGTGATACCCGGCTTCCATCTGGCGGGCTGTATCGCAAGAGCAAGGATACATTGAGACGTCGATTCTTGGAGGCCGGATTTTGATGGGCCTCCTGTGCCATCCCAAACTGCGAAATGACTTCATGCCTACCAAAACATTGCTGTGCGGATTCTCTACAGTCTCCATGAGGCAGAGTCCTCACAAACTGTAAGTCCATCAGATTTGCGAATAGCTACTGCCTTAGCACAGGCCAAGTGGCCTACTTCAAATGGATGAGCCACACTTCTCAGTTCCAGGCGCTCTCACACTGACCCTGCAGAATATGTGCTAGCTGTGGGACAGCTGTTGATACGCCTGACCTGCCGACTAGCCATGTTGAATTCTATCTGCCAAATATCATGAACACGCAAATCCGAAGCATCATTCCAGGCAAGTGAGAATACTGAGAAATTGGTGAGAATTCCTTTGCATCATTCAAACATGACAAACAACTGTTTTCTTCGTTTGCTGCATGCAAACGCCAACACCCAGGCGCACCCCAAGACCACTGCATCAAAGCTGCCCTCAGGTACAACAGGACTCATGAAATGCACCCAGCTTTGGTGTTCGGCGAATCACTTGGCGAATCCCAAAGCTCCAAGCCAGCTTCGGCGGTGGAATGCTTTGCCGTACTGCATGTGCAGCACGCAACGCCTTGGGGATGAGGAAAGCTGCAAAGGTTCCGGGAAAGTTCCAACAGAACAACAGTTGACTAACGGATATCATAACTGAGGCCACAATGATACTTGACTGAGTTTCAAACCATGGGACAGGCAACAGCAAATCAATCAATGTTTGCTAGTCCATTCCATGGCCAAGAATGCTTGCAATGCAGCAGTAGAATAGGAAGCAGAAACAAAAAGTTTGGTCTTGCAATGTATCTTCTAGTTGCAATCAATAGTTTTGCGAACCTCAAAAAATACGTGAAGAGACAGTGATAAACTGCAAGATCCTCTTCTACGCTGTCAGATTGTACAAAACCCTAAAAGCTGACAAGATCGTGAGCTGCCAAAGGTGCTGCCAAATAGAGTGTGTGGGTGCATTGCAGTCCAGTGGCACTGGGTTCGTTTGTTCCAAAATGTATGCACTGCAATACTGCAATCGGAGATTCTTTCCAAAACCACAGGGACATGAGCAGCATGGTCAAACATGGTAGTGTGTGTTGTCTTCGTTCAATTTCTCGGCTCTGGGAAATCGGGTCCCTTCGAATCAGTAGGACGCATTCCAGGTGGTTGCACTGCCACATGCCCTTGCAGCAGCGAATTCAGGTGAATTTCAGATACTACGTTTCTGGTGACTTTGTGAGTCATTTCATGCATTTCATGTCATTTGCCATGCTACCCACCTTCGCAGCTGAGTTGCTAAGGGTATCTCTTCAGGCTCCTGAAAATGAGGCGGCGGCATCCCACCATAAAATATGGCAGAGAGGGAGTTGCATGGCATGGAATGAGTTCACAAAGGTTTACATTAGGTTCAGCTAACATTACAAGGGATACGGGACATTCGATTGGCTCAGTCAACATGGTGATGCTGCAATGCAGGATATTTTGCATACCCCAAATTCAGACAAAGTTGCTGAGATGGAATCCAGCAGTTGCCTTGGAATCTGCCAAGAAATCAATCTTTAATTCTTGTGTAATGAAGCTCTCCGCGTTCCACTTGAGAACCAAACAACGCTTTTTTGGCATCTCCAGCTTCAGCAGCACGAGCTGCAGCTGCTGCCACAAAAAATGGACGAACATTTCCACGAGTTCGCATCAGCAGCCGCAACCTGAGCGAAACGCCACTGAGCGCTGGAAATGTCTTGAACGCCAGAGTGAACACTTGACGACAAGATTCATCTTGGGACCTGACTCATCAGCCAATGAGCGTCTTGAGGGTGTCTTGTGGCGTTCACTGTTGCTCAGCATCGCACTGATGCCAGACCTCGAGGAATGCGCATGGGAATGCACTCACTTATTCACTTCCAGAATCTCTGACCAAAGGCTGTGGCAAATCAAAGGAACTGAGAGTTGAGCTTTCCTACCTCCAGCCGTTTCCTGGCTTGGCAAAGGCTTCCAGATTCTTGCTGCCAATAATTGAAGCTCTGCATAATGCAGAGCTTCAATTATCCCGTCCCGTACGGAAGACATCACCCAATTCGGCTCACCTATCCGCAGCTGTGAAGAGGGGCCATGCCTTCCATGGACGAACTTGATTTGTTGACTACCAGGGGTTGCTTCTCTTGACGATTGTCGTCAAAACAATGGCTGAGGCCAGTTCCAATCTTGGGCCGCCTAACCTCGACCAAACGTATCAGGGGTATCCCTATTTGTACTGCCCCACATCTGCCCACACATTGTCCGAATGACAACTCAGGCTCATCCTTGATCTTAGGATGCGACCGAGACAAAGATCAGAGGATGTTTCCCAGCTCCTGAATGGAAAGGTCTGTATCCGAAAAGTACCAAGAAGTGTTGTAGTTGAACCCACCAAATATCACCACAACATGGTCATGAGTTTAGATGGTCTCATGTTCTTGTATGATCTTGTATGTGCTTTTGACTCCCCACGATGTGTACCCAACATCAGCCGTGCCAAACTTGCCCGCAATGTCACAACTCTTGTTTGTGTCCCTTATTGTGCAAGCTTTAGCGTTCCGAGTCAAGAACATTGCTCCATTTCACAAGTTCGTCACTACTGCGAGAGCGAGAACGAAAACGACAACGAGAACGACAAGGACAACGACAACGACTACGACGACAACAACAACGACAACGACTACGACGACGACAACAACAACAACAACAACAACAACAACAACAACAACAACAACAACAACAACAACAACAACAACAACAACAACAACAACAACAACAACAACAAGAAGAAGAAGAAGAGCAACAACAACAATGACAACAACCAACAACCAACAACCAGCAACCAGCAACCACCAAAACCAACAATCGAGGACCAGCAAAAAAAAACACAAAGAACACAATCGCGGCATCCACGAAGACGATGGCGGTTGTAATGGCAGTGGCGGCAGCCGCCGTGGCAGCCGGTGGCGGGAGCACTGCAAAGGTGGTGCATGGAATTGTCGTCTCCTTGGACCCAAATTCTTCCAGCTTGGGCAGCGCTGCCGAAGCCAGATCCGCTACCGGAGACCTGCAGGTGGCGGATCTAGGACAGAAACGCCCCGCTTATTGTCCATCCAATTCTGCCAGGATTGCTATCCATAGCTTATTTCAGCACCTTAGTTTCAAGCAGGCAGTGAATCTGAAGTGAATCTGAAAGTCCAAACTGACCTCAAGTGACTTCGAGCTAAGAAACAGACACCCCCATGCAATGTTGGCAAGATGCTGTGGTTCGCACTCAACTTGCTTCACCTTTACCCACCCAAAAAACGCCATGCAGAAACTGAAGCTCCACGTTTGAGGCGTTTTGGATTGAGGCCAAGACTCCCTGCTGTGTCATCACTGCAAACAGTGCATCGTTACAGATTTGAAGGACCTCAATCTGCCGAATCCTCTGCACCAATATGTAAAAAGATGACATGGCTGACACCGAGGTTCCACAAAGTAACAAGCAGTTTGTGGTACTAGTAATGTACTAGTAACACTGTGATGCTTGCACACCCTGAAGTGAGCCTAAGCACTACACCGTATGGTTCCATACCATGTTTGAAGCTTCCTCCAAGGCCAGATTCGAAATTTTGTTTTCCGAAGCCTTTTTGCAGAGAAAAAACAGGCCCGTTTCAAGTTTGGATTGCACGAGCAAATCAACATCAACAAATCCATTGCCTGCGACTGGAACTCGGAAGCTTTGAGCATGCTTGTAGAAGCCTTGGTTCGCTTTTGGATCTTGTCAGTATATCAATGTCTCATCCATGGATTCTTCAAGACCTGCCTTTGCAGTGTTTCAAGTCCAAAGTGAGTTTCCAGTTCTCAATTTCAAGACCCAGGCGATGGCTTCGAACAGTGATGCTTAATAGAGCTAGCTGATGGTGAAGGACTACGCTATATTTGCCAGATGTTGCGGAGAGTACTCTCTGGATTGAGCGAGCCTGGCACAGATGATCCAGCTTCAAGAAGGGGAAAAAAAATACAAATTCAGACCAAATTCAACGCTCCCCTAACATCCCAACTCATGATCTAAAACCTGCAAGAGACATCCTGTCCATGTATGTCCCATATCATCCCTGTGGCCTATTAGAGGCAACCGCTTCAAAAAGCTGCCTCTCGAAGTGGTCCAATGCCCTGTCAAGTGTTTTGGGGCACTGTTGACACTTCTGGACTTAGAAAGATCTCATTTGAGACAGTTTCAAACTTCAAGATCCCATCCCAAATCATCCCTGTCGCCTAAAAGTCCAAACAGTATTGGAAATCTCTTGGGGACGGAAGCTAGCCTAAAGTTCAGCAATGGGCACTGAGGACAGGTGCAGCCATCGGGGACTAATGATGGACTGGGGCTTGAACCAAGCGATCGCAAGCTCGCAAAGATAGGCTACTCAGTGCCTCTGAATGTCAAATCTATCCTGATTCCCAATATCTAAATCTAAACCTCTTATTCATATCTTCTGTGTAGGGTTTCAAACCAATATCTATCAGCTACTTCCTGTTCTCTTCCTAAATGTCCTTGGCTCCTCGCTGGCTTGTCATTCCAAAGTAATGTAGCTAGCGTTCAGCTTGTGTTTGCCTCATGCTCATGTTCGCTTGTTGCGCAAGGGGGGCACCAGAAGTGATCTCAGTTTGTCGCCAAGCACTTTGAGTTGAAATAGTCATTGTCAATGTCGCTCACCTCGGATGAATGAAACAGAAACGGTGAAGCCTATCCAGAACAGCTTCAAAGAGTCAGGTTATCTATTGAGAGGATAAGGTGCTCACTGCTCTCGCCAGCACTGAAGAAAACGTTGCTCGTGGGAAATCCTCAAAAATCACGGGTGTTTGAAGCTTTATGTAAGTGAAATGGTACCTACCAATGTAATTTTCTCACATTGGCTGCGAGGCTACTAGAACATCTCGCGCCTTTCTGCCATTTTGGAGTTTGGCAAAGCGGTACAACGCGAAAGCCTTGACTTCAAAGTTAAAGGCCAAAAGCTACAAGAACTTTTTACCCCAAGACTCAAGACCTTGAAACTAGGTGAACTGCCACACTTCCTGATTCCAGGAACGGCCTGGTTTCGTCAACAGCTGATTGTTCTTCGTCTGCACAACTGAAAGCTTCCAAACTGCTGTTCCATCCGTCTCAATACATTGCATGGGCAACACAGCAGGTACACTTTTAAGAAACCAAGAGCTTCGAAGCCAATTTCGTTAAATCGACTGAGGCTTCTGCAGAAAACGGTCACATAAGTCAGCGAGTTCTCTAACGTCTTGGCATTTCATCATCTGCGAACGTGGCGCAATGTGAATGTGCGATGCCCGCCAAACATCTTTTAGGCGACATTGCCGGGCAATCGAGGCCTGACTCAAGATATGCATTCTTTCCTGGCAAATGAAGCGTCGCACAGAAATTGCCGTGTGTCGGTCAAGCCTTCAGCTCTACTGCGATCTACTGGAAGTGGCAGCCTAATTCATCTAATCTAATTCTAAATCTTCTCCATAAAAATGACCTTCTAAAGGAGCTTTCAACATCACCTTGAAGTCTCCCTTTTTTTGAGTCACTGCAATCCACCAGGTTTGGCTCCTGTGCTGGCATCTGATTGGGACCGGTCCCTCCATATCCCTACTGTCGCAGCATCTTGACCTCGAGTGAAATCACATCGCTCCTTCGCTTGGCAGTTTTCAAATTCTAAGTCACTGGCTGAGAGACGTCGCATAGCAGTGCTGTAGATTGGCTGCATGTTTGATGTCTTGAAAGTTGATATCGTTACTGACTTCTCTTGTCTTTTGAAAAAGGATCCACGAGCAATCAGCGCCAGCCAGAACACTGATGCCAGAGATATATATGTGATACACAAAACATTGCGAAGCCAGGTTCGCCAAGCCATGAGTATGACATATGCGTTGACAAACTTGAGGTAGAAAACGCCCAGTGCAAGTTGTTGCATCCTCACCAGCATGTGTTGTTGAATTGTTGTAACGAATACCGCATGAGGCTGTAAAAAGTGGTAGCAGTGGACATCAACAACATGCAATCAAAAGTCACTGCAAGCTTATGAGTTCACTTCTGGCAAGAAATACATCCATCAAAACTACTTTGCAAAGAGATTGAGCTGCCAGCTTAGCTTTGCATGGCTGAAATTCAAATCATTCCTACTGCATTTCCACATAAAGGAATGCCTTTTTGCAAAAATAGCGCTAGTTTGCGCGAAGCTCGTTAATGGCATCACCTGCAATGCCGGCCTCAGCGCAGGACCAACTCAGTCTTTTCAAAAGGTGGTTGCTCCTGGTCTTGTTGTTGTTGCTCCTGTTGTTGTTGTTGTTGTTGTTGTTGTTGTTGTCGTTGTTGTTGCTGCTGGTGGTGGTGGTGGTGCGAGTACTCTCTTAACACCGTTTCACCGTGGCTTTTAGCGCAACCTCAATCACTACACGACCAACTGGGACTGGTAACGATGGCAACATCATCAGCACGTGGCAGGTAGTAATACCTCGTTCATCCATGAGCATGTGGAATGGCACATGCTAAAGTGTTGGCATTTCAAGGTGTTCCATGTTGGTATCCTTCATATACCCTCCCTGAAACTAACATAGCCCCTGAAAATGGATGGTTAGATGGTTGGAAGATGACTTTCCTTTGGGGAAGGCCTATTTTCAGGGGCTATGTTTGCTTTCGGGAGGGAAGAACACGTACTATGTGACCAGCTGCTTTTGTGGCAAAAGGCTACGCAGCAGCTTTTCTGACTACGACGTGTGTTTTTCCAATGATTTCTTGTGTGTTTCTAAGTGTTACGTCCGTTTTGGTGATTATTTCCGGCGTTTTTCTAATGATTTCTTGTGTGTCTTAAATAATTACTTGTGTTTCTCTAATTATTAACAAATTATTACGTACGTTTTTCTAATTATCACCTGCGGTTTTCTGATTGTGTGGGTTTCTGAAAGCCTCCCAGCCAAGCAGAGCTACCAAACAGAGCCTTCGAGCTAGCCAGCCCCCAACCAAACACAGGCCGGCCAGCCAGCCAAACACAGCCAGAGCGCAAAGAAGACAAGTCCGCTTTTGCTAGCTTTCGTTTTCCCCCCTCTCAGGTGTTGCTTATATTGTAACTCCCCTTTACAATGTGTGTGTGTGTGTCTACACTTCTTTGATATGTATGTTTTTTTGATTCTTCACATCTTAAGCTAAGCTGTGTGCGCCTACTTTACCTACAAATATACACCTTTGTTTTGCACCCCAAATCTGTTTGGAAATTTTTTGGATACCACCATCTACAAACCAACATATACAAACCAACCAAAATCTGCTTGGAAATGCCAAGGCAAGGCGACTACTATGACCTTTGCTCACGTTCCTTACGTTTCGGAACGCGTTTCGGGAGAGATTCGTTTTTCGGAAACCCATGGCAGGTGTCGTGCCAAAAAAAGGGGCTCAGGATATATAGATAAACGCATACATGGAGTGTACATAACATACATAATATATATATATATATACAGTGTGCGCCAATGGGTGGCTCAAGGTCCAGCTCCCCACTTGCAGAATGGCACCTGCCCTGAGCTCTATCCACCAGAGTCTTCGCAACTCCGGAAGAGACATACTTGTTTTCTGTGTCAATGAGCAGGAACTTGAAGCCTAACAGCAAAAACATACACAAATCACGGAGTCGTAATTTGTCAAATTTGTCATTTGACATCGGACACTGTCTGCTTTTGCTGAGCTGGTCAGCCATCTGTTTTGTTCTCAGAGTCCGGCCCATGGCTCTCATTTTGTCAGCAAGAACGTAGCATTCTTCCTAGTAGCTATGGCATGGCAACCACAACACTACACGGCATCTATATCAACAAAGGGAGAATTCATAAGACTTCCATGCTCGGTGCTTGTTTCACTTCTTCAAGTTGATGCTGACTCATTCTGAAAAGTTTTCAACACCCTGCCTGAAGGTCTTCCTTAGGCACTTTCTTCATTTTTCCATTCTCATCCTGACGCCATTCTCCAACACCGCAAAAAGAAATGTCCCTTGCACTCGTAGTGAGCTGACACTTTGCTGAGCATTACGAGATGACTCGTGTGGTGTCCATTTGCAGATGATTCATGCTTCTTCCGAGCAGGAGGATTCTTCAGCATGTTTGCAAAAGTTACTAGAGTCTCTACTGTGGAGCCACCACAACACTAGAGATGAGTCAGCTCGGTTTCCAGTCCAGCGCATTTTCGTCGCCCTCGCTCACAGCCAAGGGGACGTTGGCGCGGCCATCAGTGATAGCCACAACGCAAACCTTTCCCACTGGACGGCTGCCATGCAATATCATAAATCCAATCAGCCAGAAGGATGCTTGAAGACATGGACAAATATGGATATGCTGGCATGCTCTCTTGCAGCCTGGCCAACATCCGAACTCTTCATCGCATTAGTTCCGATAATCACAGCCTGCCCGCAAGCAAGTGTTGTTCTGATTGCAAGTAGCTTATCTTACTGTATCTTGTTCAAATAGTTTTTGTTGTCATCAAGTTACCAAGCTACCAAGTTGAATCCTGAAGGCCGTAAGTTTACACAAAGTGCCACCGAAAGCACCGAACACGTTCCGTCCAAATTCATATTGATTTATGATTTAAGTGTGTCCCGGACCTGTGACAAAGCGTGTGCCAAAGGGGTTCCTCCACCACATGGTAACACCTGACATAACAAACACATACAGTACAGTGAATTTGGTTGTGTTGTAAATTGTGTGGAATGCTAGTGGCTGAGCATTAGATTCTTAGTATCAACGAAATCATGAAGATCAGCGACTCGCTTGACTGCAAACTAATGCGTTGCTTGGATGTTGCAGCTTGATGGAAACCTGCAAGAGGTGTTGGAAAACTATATTGCATCTAGAACCAACATGTGATACACTACAATGCAGCACAGTACGACACCTACAGTACGAGTCGCTTCGCCAGAAATCTGTCAAAATATCTACATATCTGCAAGTGCCTTCATGCTCCCACTCGCACGAGCCACTGAAGAAGTTGGCTGCACAAGAACCTCGCGGCAAATTTCGTTTGTCATGACTTCTTTTCGAGGTGGAAAAAAAGGAGGCCTCCGCAGAGATGCCGCGGCATGGAATCATGGCCACCTGGGTCAGGGACAGGGGAAGTATGAGTGCAATTTCTTGGAATCATTTGTTGAATTGCAATCAAACTTATCATCTCATCATTAATTCTTGTCAGATATATTCAGATATGATATATACAATAAAATGATGGGATTAGGATGGCTTGACATCGTCACCCAGCTCACCTGATCTCGGTTTTGATAGGCATTCTCCAGCAACCGCAACACTGCGCCCTTGGCATTCTGCATTCGGTTCAAGGCCATGGAACCTGAGCTCATCGACAGCAAGGTCCCGCAAGAATTCGGGAGCTTTGCATCAGTTCTGTGGATTGAGATCCCAAGAAGCAGACCACTGGCGTCCACAACAAAAATCACCAATGCTCCTGCCTGTAGCGGTCTGACCCACATGACCACACACCATCCCACTGTGAAGTGTTGGGGAGCTACGATAGCTACTGAAGTTGACATATGCCCTCTATGACCCTTCAAATTTGGACTCTTGAAATTTCAATTTATGATTTATTTTATTATGCCATGCCAAACTGTGTGTGTGTGTGTGTGTGTGAGTCAAACTCTGTTCCAAAGAGCATTTAGTCTGCAGGGGGACACAGGAAGCCCATAGAGCTGTGTCCAACGAAGCTCTCTATGGTGTCTTCAGGATATCAGGGCTGATCACCCTGACGTACCTGCATTTGTGAAACTGTTGACAAGCCGTTACACTGCGTTGTTTC
>DF240781.1:15425-101444 GCA_000507305.1 Breviolum minutum Mf 1.05b.01
AACTTTGGTTCTGTGCCTTAAATTACTCTTGACCGAGTATAAACTTTCACGCTGCTTTTTTCTACCAGCTTGAAATACATGGCTTATGGCAAGCTATAAACGGTCACTGTGATACACTTGTAACACAAGAAGGAATGTGAAAACAATGTATCCCGTCTTCGTGACTTATCAAGTGTGTGTGTTGATGTTGTATTCTTCCATGTTTCACCTGGCATTATCTATTTTGGTGGTATTGCTTGGTATTAATATGATATTCCTGTGGCATTACCATGCATTACGAACCATGTATTCCCGGTATCTGCCCGTGGCTCAGCCAATTGACCCAAAACATCTCCGAAACACCCGACCTTGCGGGCCATCTTCTTCACCCAAATGTCACTACGTTCAATGTACACATTGCGCAGCTCCTCAAGTTGGAGCGGTTGAAGTTGAGGGTTTTTGCCATAGGTGAGAATGACCCAAAAAAGTGATGGCAAGCAAAGCTCCCACCTCTGGCTTGTACTTTTTGGCTGCCTCTTCTCTCCTCATCTTTTGATACACCACAGCCTCGGTTTGAACTCTTTGACGGAGGAACCCTTCCTCCCTTTTGTTGGGTCAGAAAGTGAGGCTCCTACGTTTCGCAGTGTGGCATCAAGAGCAATCTTACCACTCTTAGTGTCGCCGCCCTTTGGCAGCATTGCCTGGCCAAGTCTCAGCTGAAGGCAGCGATGCCGAAGCACAACAGGATCTACCATCTCTCAAGCCTTCACATATCGTCCACGGTCCATGGAGTAGATCTTGTTGCCTTTGCCACTCCGACCTTCATTTTTTTGTTTTTTGCTATCTCTCGAGTGCGCATGGGGTATTTTCGGGACTGCATGATTGGGCCTTGCTACTGGCCAAGCAGCATATCCATGCCACTATGCATATGAACCAACCAACAGGATGACAAGGATGCCAATGCTGAGGATCCCAACCACTCTTCTTCTGCTGACTTTGAAATTTCAGCAGATCAGGGTCAACCACTGCGCCTGCCATGTGGTAGGGAAGTAGTGAAGGACATTCAAAGATAATCCATCAGCATCCCTCAGCCTTCTGGATCAATCATGAACTCCTCTGGAACATCTGGATCTTGATCCTCCTGTGGAAAAATGCTGCAGTGGAATGTAGGATTTCAAGGAAGTCAAGAAAAGCTTGCCTGATCTTCATCTTGATCTGGTTCATCTTCTTCCTCTTGCTCTTCCTCATCAAATTCGTCCTCGCAAGCATGTCCAAGATCAACATCCTCCTACACACTGTTGAGGTATGCATATAGCTTTCACTCCAGCCCAACCTGCTCGGGTGGAGGTTCCATTTCCTGCATCACGACACTGACTTGTGGAACAAACACTCAATAGGAAAGGCATCTTGAGATTTCTGAAAACGGGAGCAAACGAACACCGTCCTACGAGTACGGTCAACTTCCCTTAATGGCTTATATAATGCATATCATATTTCATAATCATTCATAAATATTCACATAATCACATATGTGACATGTGCACTGTGCACCATGCCAGCACATGTTGCCCCCCTGCTTTCGTCCTCTGGATCATCTTGATCAGGTTGCGGTGGTGGAGGCGGAGGGGGAGGCGGCTCTTCCTCTTCCTGTGCATTTTTGCAAATCTGCATGATTTGACAAAGTTTTGCTTGGTGTTAATTCAGCATATCATGTGTTTTAATCACATGAGTCATGAGTTGATAGTTTTTCGCAGTAAGCCCCAGCAGTAGCTGCCACCTCTATCTCCTCCTGCATTTGGGCTTCCTGCACTCGAATGCGAGGCCTCAGCTAAAACCACCGGATCATCGAGGTGGTTTTGGTATTGAAAACACGGGAAATGCTCCCTTAAGGCACTTACAGAATTGCAAGCTTGATTGCGACCTTCAAGTCCTCTGCATTGCACACATCCCGGCCTATTTTGCAGGACAGGTGGCTTCGCTTGAGTGAATTTCCCGAATTTGGAGCTTCATTTAACAATCCACACCTTGGAGGGCTGCATGGGCGCGTGCAATCTTCACCGCAAAGACCTCCCCACGATGACCTGATTCGGATCACTTGACGTCACAAATGGTACGTATGCCTTCATGCACCCTGTTCTTAGAAGGTGTGCCTTCACAACCACCGCGACTGGCTTCTTCTGCCAGTCGTCCAAACTGCTCTTCGGTGATCTTGACCTATCATGGAATAGGAGGGAGGCCCATGAACAAGTAGTGATAAGATGCACAGAAGGCAATGCCAATGAACACAAAGGTGCTGTGAATTGCTGTGATCATTTAGTGATCCTTATTGTATGAGGTTGGGACATCATTCAGAAATTCACGAGCAAAAAGAAGCTGAGTCCTTGGGCCAGCAGAGTGAGATGCAGGAGTTGGAAGCTCAAATGTAGGGTTGCTGAAGAATCTGCATACAATCTGCATCTCATTCTGGGGAAAGCGAACTGCATTGCAGAGATCTCTGCAGCACTTTCATCGAGGGATGCTGCAGGCCTATTCAAAAGCGTTTTTTATGTGAGTCAAGAGGAAAGGATTCGTGACTTGGTGACTTTGTGATTAAGGCTCGTCTTGCCTTTCAGCAAAATCAATAGCGGACAAAGCCGCGGTGACGCGCTCGTCCAAGTCAGTATACACAGTTGCCACATCAGTGTTCAGCCTGAGCGAGACAATAGACGAAGCGGCGGATTTCAGGACTGGGACTCCTACTCCTACTCCTCCTACTCGTCCTATTGCTGCTGCTGCTACTCCTACTCCTACTACTCCTACTACTCCTACTACTCCTACTCCTACTACTCCTACTCCTACTACTCCTCCTCCTACTACTACTCCTGCTACTCCTGCTACTCCTACTCCTCCTACTCGTCCTACTCCTGCTCCTACTCCTACTCCTCCTACTCGTCCTACTGCTGCTGCTACTCCTACTCCTGCTACTCCTACTACTGCTACTACTCCTGCTACTACTCCTACTACTCCTACTACTACTCCTACTACTCCTACTACTACTCCTACTCCTACTCCTACTACTCCTCCTCCTACTCCTCCTCCTACTACTACTGCTTCTCCTCCTCCTCCTACTACACTACTACGATTACGACGATGTACAATTACAATCTGGGAAGCTGCTCTTTTTAGCTCTAATTCTCCAGATCCATTTCTCTCTTTCATATTATCTCTTCCAGATCTGTCTGGATAGTTCTAAGATTGAAACGAGATAGCCAGGCGATCCAGCAAATGAGGCCGCAAAGGACCTCAAAGTGGATTCAAAGCACAATGATCACATGCACCCATGGATTCAGCCACACCTTCTTCTGGATTCCAAGTTGCCACCACAAGCGGTCTGCAAGGGTGAGCCTTTGTAAACGCAACCAGCTAGGGGGCTAGGGGCTATGTACTCTGAGTGACGATGGTGTTCCACTCCGTAGGGCACACCAAGCGCAAGGCCACTGATAGCCCTTCTCGCTCAACCCTGTTGACTCCACTTTCAACAGCCTAATGGCAAAGCTTGGATGGTGGCAACGTTGCAAAACGTTTTGTTTGTACCACTCATTTCACCACGGTGCCAGTCACCTTTCGACTCAGTCCATAGAGCTACAAACTCTTTATAGTTGCAAGATGTCAAAAGTGCCATAGGGCTGCTGCCGTCAACAGCAAGCTGACCAGGTCATCCTTATCAGAGCGAAACATCTCTGGAGCAAGATCGCGGAGAGGCTGTAAATCAATTTCCATGTTGCGTGATGACTTCAATCATCTCTGGCACTTTCGGCCGTATACGTTCACAATGTCTTTGTCCGGGTCAGAGGTCCTGGAGCAAGTTGACATCGTCGATGTAGAGAACACCTCGATGTGCCTTTGCAAGCCTTGGATTTGTTTGCCAGGAAGCATCATCTGCAACGAATCTGGTGAGAAGGGGTTGCAATTTGTGTCTCAACTAAGGCAGTTACAATCCAGGTTCAAAAATTGGTCGGCCCGCATCCATGGACGCCTTGGCAAATCTACCATCACAAGTCTTATCAACTAGGCTTCTGAAACACTTCCGACCAGAGTCTATCAAGTCAAATGAATTCCCACCATTTCCACACCAAAGACTAGCGGCCTGCACATCCAATGAGCCCACAAGTCTGTCTTCCGTACAGCCCAAAGGCCTCAGGAGAACAAATTGATTGTTGCTGGAAGCTGAATTACACCAACATCGATCCTAAGAAGCATATTTGCAAGATGCTGTTAGATTATTTAAGTGAGCTACGAAAAATACCCGGCCTTACTTTCCATTATACAGGTTGTTTAACATCCTGACAATAGTTTATTATAGTCGCTATAGAACTGGGTAGTATCATCCCCTATATACCCTAAATAACCAGGTTGCTTTTTTCGTGGCTCAAGTGTCGGCCCCAAATAGCACACCTTTGACAACACCCTGTCACCCAACACAACTACACCACGACCATTACCCTGGACAGCACTCAAATCAGCAGCTAGAACAGCACCTCAAACAACATCTATCAGCAACACCTGCGTCCAAACAGCACTCAAAGAAGTAACCAAAACAGCATTCTCTCAGCACATACAACGTGCAAACCGTAGCACCAAGTTCTTCTCTTATGAGAAGTAAGAATCTCTAGTCTATATACGTCTATATATTGTAGCTAAAGCCATCTGGGGATTTTCTGCTGGCAATCAGCATTGCTCCAACCTCACACGGCCCGTCACATTGCTTAAATTAGTGCACATCCGAGCGCATGGCAATTCAATGAAGGGACAATCGATCACCTTCGTCTTCACCTCTCCCTCAGTTGAACGACATGAAATGATAAGAAACAGCTGCATCCGGGTCCTTTCACATACTCAAGTGCTGTCGCATAAAAGACTCGTAGCCAAATGACCTTGTCATCTTTGACCATACGCTCACGGCTAAGAACATCCCACCTGGGCTTTCTATTCATGTCATGTGGATGTTGTGCTGGTTTCTATGTAACAACAGCACTTGCAAACAGCATGGCGTTCACACTCTCTGCATCAAGGTCACTCAAAAGGCTTGCTGGGATCACAATTGCAAATGGAGTTCTCCACTACCTGGGCAACGCAACTCTCACGGATCCGTGCATTAAAAAAGATTCCCAAGTTAATCTGATTGCTTCATCTCGTTCATCATGTAATTGTATACAGTTCTTGAAACCAACTGTAATGTGAGGCCTCAATCTTTGGGAGTACTCCGCGAAGAGAACGTGCAAGGGTCCTCAGGTTTTGAGGGTTGTTTTTCTGCCCAATCCAGGTGATCAAAGGATCAATGTAGTCAGGTGATGTCATGCGATCTCACGCAGGGAACTTCAGCATCCGGCGTTTTCCCAGTGCCATGTCCACCAGAGATTCCTGTGCATCCATCTCGTCCCCACCCATGTGGCAACTGGATGAGTCCAACTTGCACGAACACCAAGCTCACTGCATTCAGTACCAAAAAATATTACAGGAGTAACAAAGTCAGATGGCGCTGTTCTCATTTGCACTGTTGGCAAACACGTCAGGTAGCCTACTCCTCCAAGGGAAGGGTCGATGCAGGCCTTGACTTCACAAGAAAACAACGGTGTTATTTTTTAACTTCTCAAATCTTCCCATTTTTCAAGGCTAATCTTCCAAGCATCAGACCAATTTCAAGGCCAGCTTCACTTCCTCCAAACCTTCTACTCGAGTCATAGGAATCACCTAAAAAGAGACAACTAAATCGCAGATGCAAATGATGCCCCTGTCGTGTTGCCTTCATCTTTGGGTGCCCGCACCATGCCACGTCCTTTGGACTCCGCCTCTGCTCGAGCTTCCTTGACTTTATCATCTACAGCAACTCTAACCTCGGA
This sequence comes from Breviolum minutum Mf 1.05b.01, assembly GCA_000507305.1. NCBI lineage: Eukaryota > Dinophyceae > Suessiales > Symbiodiniaceae > Breviolum > Breviolum minutum. Next base: position 21,284 of record DF240781.1, read on the forward strand.
ACCAACCCAAACCTGCCGCTTTCAATACCAAAAATGGCACCTCAAACCAACGGATTTTTTGATGTATTCTCAGTGCCGGACAATAACTCTTTTTCGGCTTTTTGAAGCTTTAGAGGCGGCAAAGGGAATGGCCAATAGTGAGCCTTTGCAAAAATTGCTGTCAGCATCTCAACAAAAAACCCACCACCAACAGCACCAAAAAAATCAGGCCTGTGCCCACGTGAAATGCCGAAGCACGTGGAGGTTTGAACCTGCAAGTTGCCATGTATCCAAGTTGGTCAAGGAAAATTTCGGCTGACCACAGGAAGGTGCAAACTACTTCATGGTTTGGATAAGTGACGTTCGTCGGCTGCTTGAAGGATGAACATCTGGTGGCTGTAAGCGCCTTGCTCAGATGCAGCTGAGGATATTCTGAAATGCTGTTGAGAATTCATGAACTTAACTGACAAGACACTGACAGTTTGTTGTAGAGCATTCAATTGACTACTTTTGGACATGTTGATTCTATCAGTATCTCTGGAATTCATATTAGTGATTCATTGTTATTCTATATTCTGTACCCAGCATCACAAAAAACGCCTCAAGGGAATCCAGGAACTTGGTTCCATGACCCCTGGAGCAGTTGGGGTCCATTGACAGCAAGCCGTTGGATACTGCCAATAAAATTGTTTCAGTCCAGCCTGAGGCTGTGGGTGCCTGACGGTCCCGAAACCAGCTGTGAGCCCGATGCAAATTGGAACAGTTGGAACAATCGGAACACGAAACACAACATGATTGCAGCATTCGAAGCATCATTCTGGAGCCGGTTTTCCCAGTTGAGCAGCTGTCTGGTGCCCACACTTTTCAGTTGCATGGAGTCAAATTCCGTTCAAATGATGCTCTTTGAGCCTGAAGCACTACGTGCAGGCTGGGAGCACAGACCCTGCTCTTTTTCACAGGTCGACTAGTGCAGTGCAGAATTGAAAGTGCGAATTCAGTCAGCCTCGCAAACCTTGCTCACTCGTTTTCGGTCAAAAACAATGCTGCGGCATTCAGCTTGCGCTGACGTGTACTGTCTGTACTTATCTCCACCTGGCAGGCGGAAAGATTGAAGGATTGCATCTTACAAGGATTCCGTGCAAATTTACAGTATGAGATTCTGTTTTTGAAATATGCCCGGAATGGGTAGGTGCAAAAAGGGCCTGTCCTTCCAGAGGCGCTAGCAGGTCAGCTTTGGCGAGGGGGGGGGGCTTTTTTCTTTTGCTTGGGAATTTGGGGGAGGTATCACTGAGCCTCTCTTGGCATCTTGCGCAATCTCGAGTCCCAATGAATGGCAGGAATGGCAGGAAAAAGGGAGACAAAAATATTTTAAGAATGTTTTTGCAAGGGTGGATCAAGGGCCAGAAAAATTGAAAATGTCAAAGATTTTTTGGAACCGTACTGGACCATACTACACAATCTACAGGTTTGAAGCGCCCATTGAAGACTAAAAATACGTGAACAAAGAGCATATGTCTGTGACCTGTTTGTTGAGGCATTTTTATTTGCTTGTGTTATTTTCCCTTGGGCGGCGGGCGGGGTTTTGGAGCAGTGTGAATATCGTTTTGAATTTTGTTCATAAAGGACAAACTATCCCTTGCCTCTGCAATCAAACGTTCTCGCGTCAGCGAGGCATAAACAGGCCTTGGCATCCAGTGGCATCCAGCGTAAAGAGGGCACAGCAGCCCTCTGGTGCGAGGCTTTTGGGAACTGAGGCCCTGACAATGAAATTGTGCCAGCTGCTCGCGCTGATGAAGCCGTTCGTTCCGGGTGTGCAACTTTGGACATCCAGGCAATTGTCAAAGGTGGCAGAACTGATACAAGTGAAGAAGTCCGCTGTCCCTCAACCAAAATGCGCTTTGACTCATCAAAAGCACAACCTTCGAGGATCAACTCTTGCACTGTAATTGGCAATGGTGAAGAATCACCGCTCAACATATGTGGTTCGAAGGTGGATACCAAATGTAAATTGTCAATAGATACGGCCAGTCTTCGGGCCGTTTGTTGCCTCAAGGCATTGAGAAAGACATCAGGCCGCAGGAAATCACTCAAACACACGGGTTGTCCCGTGACATCCCTGGATTGTACCCTGCGGATCCAATCTCCCTTCAAGGCCACGATACGTTTGGCTAAGCCTTGTAAGTATAAGGAAGGCTCCTCCGGGGCTGATGGCCATGTTTTGGCCCAAGTTTCTGGGACTTCACCACGAATCAAGGCTCTAGCCTGAATCTGTAAGTCTGGGGTGCTGAGAGCAGTTCCACTCACAACCTTCTGCAATGTTGTTAGGGCTGCCGTAACTAAGTCACCCAATCGTGAAGCTTCTGCAGCATCCATGAGAACAAAGGCCACAGAGGGAGAATCATCTGGTGTAACTGGTCGAATGTCAATCCCTCTGAGTTTGCTAAGCTGTCCCTTATTGACATTTTCCCATATGGTGAAGAGTGGTGCAAGTTGGGTCCTCCACAACTTGATATCAACAGCTGCAGACTGTGCTCCTTCGGATCCTCCTCCAGTGGCCAACTGCCTCAGAGAAGAAATCGCCTTGGTGGAATTGATGCGCTGTAAGGATCGATCAGCATTGGGTGCCATACCGAAGGATGCAGGATTGTCCAGGTCTGGCAACTGATCCACCCGTGCACGAAAATCTGACATATTGGTAGAGCTAGGTAGATCAAAAGCTGGGATATCCACCCCAGACTTTCTTCTGCCACCTTCTAGGGTCTCAGATTTGAAGAACATGGCTAAGTACTCCCGAACCAAACGAGAGTCAAACTCGTTGTCCACACGACTTCCATAAACTGCTTGCTCTAAGACTCCAATCAATGTGACCCAATCAATGCCTGCAGATCCGGGACTTGACTGTCTCGTGGATTCCCCTGCTTTCACCAACAAGGACACTGTTTCACATGCACTTTGCAAATCACTTTGTGAGAACTCATAGAACTTGGTCCATCCTTGTGGAATGTAGGTACGACGTTCTTGCATGATCGCATGGAAATGGGCACAAAGGAAAATCACTCTGGAACGCAAATCATTGCCTTGTCCGAACCAGTGCTGATTCCAACTCTCCAAGGTTCGCAGGATGTTTTTCTTCACTCCAGGAGGAGCCTCATAAGTGACCTTCAACGATGTCTCCAACAAGATGGTGGGGAACTTGGCATGAGCTTCAGTGGTCAGCCAGCATCTGAAATTTTCATGTGGCTGCAGATTCTTGAGTTCCTTTTCCAACAAAGGTACCCAACTGATAACCAAATGAAGATTCTTCAAGCAAATCCAATCACCTGCTCTTGCTGCTTCATGCAAGAGCCTGATGGCATCATCATTCTGACCACCTCCCATGGCTAGCTGATGGAAGTTCATATGTGGTGCATTTTCCGAGGCGTACATCTTGGCAAAATCATCCAACTCGGCAGAAGGATCAGCACCCGGTGTGGTGACGAAAAGGATTGGCAGACGGTTGCTCGTCTCCTGAAAAGTGGTCAGTGATGAAGCATGTGACTAGAAACTTTTAGAACACAAAACATTACAAACTATATAAACATATACTTAACTCACACACATCATATTTGAGATCAAACATGTAAACTCCAAACCAACAGGTGCTTCTCTCCTCCTTGAACAAACGAGTTAAGCTCAAAGCTGGAGGTGACAACGAAGAAACTCCCAAGGATTCACAGGCAAACTGCGTGAGCGCCGACTCCAAACGATCTGGCCGTACCGCCTGGATCAGTAGAACACGTTGGAAGGCCGACATCCGAGAATACACAGAGCCATCGAAGGATTCTTCACATTTATCTGAGGAAACCCATGAAGACCACAAGGAATCCTTATTCAACTGCCAAAGTTCATCAATTCGTGGGAAAGTGGCACGTAAGAGTTGTAAAGCTGTAGCTCTATCTGGTGGACACCAACCAGGTGCTGGACTGGATGGCTGGCTTGGAGGTATATAAGCACCTTGAAAAAGCTCCCATTCGTTGGCTTCAAACTTCTCCGGCATAATGCCTCGCACCATGTGAATGCCAAAGGTGAGTCTATCAGACTTGAAGAGTGATCGAGAGATGTAGAAGAGCACCATGATCTTCAGTTGATTTCCAAGTTGTCTCAATTTATCTTGTGTACCTTCTACCCCAAGATCCAGGTTTAGCACCTTGTTGAAAAGCATCATGAAGGCTTCCAGAGAAAAACGATACATGTGATCAATGGCACATAGCTCCTTCACCAGGATAAAGACACGAGAACCTAAAGTTGCAAGGGGACGGTAGACTTCACGTTCTTCATCCAAAACCATCTGAAGCCTTGTGGATTCATCTAAAGATTGCGTGATGGTGGTTGCTGCTGCCTTGGTTTGTTCCAAGGATTGGATGAGCGGTTCATTCTCCAAGATGTTGCCACTCGAGTCGGCCAACTGCTCCAAAAGTCGTTTCTCCAGGTTCGAGACTTCAACCTACACGGTGTAGGTCAACGTTGATTAAAAAAACGTTGACAGCAAACAAAGCACATGGAAATTGAAACCCTGGTTTTGTTTGGCGTGTCAAAAAAAACAAGATGTGTTTTTGTATCCGAACGAACCCTGCCTTCAATGCTTCTTCCTTTTGCAACAGCTCTGATTTCCGATGCTCCAGTTCAGGCTTCTCATACTGCAAAGTCACACCCAAAAGCTGTCCTTCAAGTCCGGCCCTCGTGACTGTGAAATTGACTCTTGTGACTAAACATGCAGTGTTTGGAGGAAGAATCTCAATAGCACTGGAATTTCGAGTGCACAAGAAGAGCTTGAAGTTGTCATCAAAGTCACACATCTTATCACTGATCTGCACCGCTTTTCTGGGCCCCTGTCTAACCATATCTCTCCGCAGCAACGGAACCAGGTAGTTGTCAATACCATCCACCTCTTGGATGATAAGAACCTTGCCAAATCGCACCGAAAGCTCCAGTTGTGATACTAACTTGGGATCTTGCTGCAAGACAATCTCAGCCGAAGAGTTGGTTTGCTTTAACCATTCCAAGGCTTGGCTGTTGGGATCCACAATGAAAGGAACCAAGATGCCTGAGTTGATCATCACCGCATTCTCCTGTGACAAACGATCCGCTGAAAGACCCTGAGCCTTCCATGTCAACAGCTCACTTTCGGAGGACATGATTCGAAGGAAGTCAAAGGTGGTGATGTTACGTGACTCCGTCCACAGGGTGTTGGCCTGACAAATGAGTTTCAGTGGCTGGTTGCTTGTCTTTTTGTGGGAGTTTCCAGCGAAAACTGAAAGATATTGTGTCATTGGGGAGGCCAAAAGTGGAGTCTTATAGACATCGTCTCGAAGAAACACGCTAGCCGTTAGTGGACTTTGAATATACACAAATCCGCATTCGACTTTTTTGGCAGAATCACCATGTCGCAGTCTGCAATAAAATCAGACAGCATATCAGTGCGCTGTACCCTTCCAAACGGTATGTATATCGATTCAACATATTCTTTTACAAACATCTTGCAAACATGATGTCTTTTTAGATTTTTAGAGCGGCCTGGTGCCGCACATCCTCTGAGAAGTGTCCCAAATAGGTGCAGTAGGCAGCCGAAAGACATGTATGAGTAGACAGCAATGCAGCATCACGTTGAATCTCATCCACTTGGTATTCCCAACGATCCTTCTCTCCCGACATTTTGGACATGAGGCTATTGGCCTTCTGCAGGGTGGTTTCGGCACGTTCCAGGTCCACCTTAAGAACAGCAGCTTCACCTTTTCGTTGTCCAAACTCTTCCTGCAATACAGCTACCTCTTCATCGATCTTTACCAGCTCCTGGCAAATACAGAATTCAAACGAGATTTGTATGAAATATGATTGAATGTTGGCATGATAGAATGGGATGTGATATGATATGATATGCTATGATATGATATGATATGATATGCTATGATATAAAACTTATATAATGTGATGTTATGTCATGTCATGTCCTGTCGTGATCCAACGTGTGTGTGTGTGTGTGTATGTGTTGCATGACGGTATATCATATGTAAGTTTTAAAAAACTGTCAAATGCATCAAATGCCACTAAGACCCCTGCAAGTAGTACAAGGGTTAGTCTTGCAGCGGTTGTTGCGTTGGGGGGTTTTGCATGTCGATACTGGAGAACATGTGACCTGGAGTCTGTCAAATTGTGTCAAATTAAAACGACGGCATATGGTCACCGCTTAAAGTTATGCGTTGGGCATATCCTTGGAGAAACACGTAGATTCGAAATCAAGACATGCTTGATCCTCGAAGAACTCACTGAGAATTTCATCAACATCAAACATGGACTGATGACTGATGTGTGCCAAGTGAATTTGGACAAGTGTGTTCTGATGTTGGGAACCTCAAAACCCGTCCTCTTTGTAGAGGCTCAACTTCTCCTGAGCTGCTCGGAAGGACTCCAATGCCCTGTTGAGCTTCTCTTCCATGGGCGAAACCTTCACTAGAACCGTGCTGTATTTCACGCTTGCCACCACCCATTTCGCCAATGGTGCTGCTGCCACGGAAACACGATAGATGGTGGCATGTTCAAAGGAATTGGCCTTCTCCCTTAGAAGCTTCTCCACATCCTTTCGAGTTTGATCATCTATGGACCTTGGATCAAAATTAATGATCCGTTGGATGGCCCCAGTGCCAGCCAAGAATTTCTTCATGGAAGCCCATGAATTGTCATAGTTGCCCATGATACGCAAAACACCATTGAGCACATCATGAATTGGGTCGGGTGGCATTTTCAGGGCTCTGATTTCATTCAAGTGTTCAGGCTTGATGCTGCCGACAGCTTTCTTGGCTGCATCCAAGATAGGTTGAATCTCAGAGAGCTCCCTCTCAATCTGTCCCTTCTCTTCTGCTGTTTTATCTTGTTCCTCTTTGGTCAGACCCTCCAACTGTTCCACTTCTTGCCTTCTTTCGGCAGACTTCTTCATGGCTTGTGTGATTCGCTCCAATGCTTCATCGGCCAGCTGCTGTTTCTCTGCCAACACCGACTGCTTTGCAATAGCATCCTCCTGCAATTGTTCTACGGTTTGGCTGACCTCTTGTAGCTTTAAGAGACCCTTCTGCAAATGAGAAGACTGTCCAGAAGCACTGGAAATCTTTGAGGAATACATCGCATGGCAAGTTTGCAGCAAGGTGATGAAATGTCTGGGGCATGCACCCTTTGCTGCCTGCGAGGCATGGATGTATTGCAACAATGGTCCCAAGTTTGTCCTCTTGCTGTCCAAGACCTGCTCTCCCAAGATTCGCTGCGCGATGATGGTCTTGCTCTGATCTGACCATTCATCAAGCCACAACACGGTGGTGCAGGAAAAGAGGGCGGGATTTGCAGCACAGTAAGGCAAAAAGTGTGAATGATTTGGATCCATGGAGAGAACCACATGGAGGCGTTGCTGCACCTGATTGCAAAAGTACTCGAAAGGGGTACGGGCTCCACCACCTCGCCCTTGTGATGCAGCCCATTCTTCTTTCAGAGGTGCAAGGAGAGGTTCCAGCTCTTCAGGTGTCCAAATACCAGGTACATCACCAGCGCTTAAAAGGGAGTTGATGGATTCCAAAAATTCAGATTTCAACAAATGATGATCTTCCAATAAGAGAATGGTGTGTTGTTTCTCCACACCTGTCATCTGCATCACCTGTTTCAGGTCTCGCTTCCACTCCTTATGGCCGTAACGACGTGCAGGGGCAGGACTAAACACAGCGAGGCGATGCATGTGAGCCAATAAGGAGATGGCAGATCTCTTCCCACCACCAGCGCGTCCAACTACCAAGAGATCATTGGCCACCGGTGCAGCCAACGCACGATCCATCCACATGATCTGCTCCAAGACTTCTGGAACCAGTTCGATGTCCAAATCTTTGACCTCTCGCTGGTAGGACTTTAGGCCATCTTGCACCATCTTCGTGTAGTCTTCCAATCCAACCTTTTTCATATCACCACTTGGAACCCCTTCATCACTGAGTGTTAACATCGATGTAAAGATCAACTTATCCACCTCCACATCAGTACCCAGGTATTGAATCAAGGCATTGCGAAGGATCGAATCGAAATGATTCTTGGCCTCATCTCCAACTAGCCGATCTCTGAAAATCCTTGTCGCTTCATAAGCCCACGCTTCGATAAAAGTATCAATGGAAACCACTTCATAACGCAAGAGTTGCAAGACCCATTGAGTCAAATCTCGAGGATTGAAGAGATAATGCTCATGGTCATCCATTGTAAATTTGGCCTTCATGTTCATGTACACATCCACCATGGCTTCTGCAACCTTATCACAAAGGCCATAAGCTCTATCTGCCACATTCTGCCAGTGAGGTGCCAACATAACGGCACGCAAGAAGTGTGTGTACACCTGCGTCCACGGTTCATTGTCTTGAGTTCCTACAACATTTCATCTCTGGCAAAAACCAATTGATCTGTTGTTTGATGCCCTGAAACAAATTTTATGTCGTTAGATCCCAAACAGAATCACTGAAAGGAAGACCCTATCCCCTATGTACCCTGGCCCTTGCCTCTGTCAATTCCTCAGATGACGGATACGAGATGGAGCACACCCTGACAATGGCTGTAAAGCGCGTGGACAAGCGATGTCGGCCAAGAGTGCTAGCAGGAGCTATCGAAGCAACGATCTGAATGTGTTCCAACTGCACAAATTCCAAGTCATCATCATAGAAACCCTTGTGCATCACCGCCTGCTGAAGGAACATAATGATCTCTGAAGTATCATATTTGTCAGGAGTCGGCAAATTGATATCCTTCAGGTACAACACCAGTCGACGCCCCTCTCGTGGACGATAGATGCGACCGGTGGTGCCGGTGGAGATTGAGCAGAATTGACGAAGCTTTTGCAACACGTCCTGGTGCAAGATAGACCAAGACAACAATGCAACGGCTTGCAGCATCTGTCTTGTAACCCGTTTTGATTATCTACTGTAAAGTCGTTCTTTATTTTGACCAAACATTCTCAACCTGACAACCAATCGTATGCAGGAACATCGTATACAGGAACATACAATGAATCAAGCTACGCCTCAAAATGGATAGAATATGACAGAATGCCCCAGAATCTTGGTCCTTGGAGGTTGTTTGAGCATTGCAATTCAAGACTGCAACATTGAGCGCTGTATCAGACTCGTTCTGCAGTCGTTGAATGGCATGCCGAATCAGCAAGTTTTTACCTGCACCTTCAGGGCCGCTGACAATAAATGGCTGTTCATGAGCTAACCAAGTGGCAAAGAGGTCCATATTGCGAAGCACTGTTGCAGTCGGCACCAATGGTGGCAACACAGAGGATCTTTTGACTTCTTCCAAAGAAATCTCAGCTGCTGTTGACATCTGCTGATATCCCACAATAAGCGATTCAACAACCTGGCAATGAAGTGGTTGACTGGGATCAGGAATATTCTCATTCGCCCACTTAAAGGCTTCTCTGGTCAGCATGGCTCGATCCTCTTCTGAGACATTGCCTCCTAGACCTCGACAAATCGCCAAAAGGAAGTTCTGTTTGGTCAATCCTGGACCCTCTTCTCCATCTTCTTGGCTCAGGTGTCCTAGCACATTGCTCACCATACCCATGCGAGTGGTCTCAATGGCCAATTCATGATTTCCCTTATAAAGCCAATCCAAAGCTCGATAGAAGAGCTCATCAAACCAACTCTCCAAACGGGCCTGCAGGGTGAGCAGCATCTTACTTCGTATGCCTTCAAACTTCAAACATATTTTTCCTGAAGCTCTTGTGAGTAAAATGCTAGTGATGATTATTGGGCTATTACTATTCTTTCAGATCTTTTGAGGACAGATTTATGTCAACGCCTGCTGATCCTCTGGCTGCTTCAGTATCCATGATGTCACCAGTGGCTTCACATCAACATCTTCCTCCGAGAGGAAGATAATTGTCAAGCGACTGATCGTTGCAGGAGATGCAAAGCGCAAATCATCGGTCTCAAAGACAAAGTTCACATTGGTGCCAAACTGAATGCGCTCACCATTCGGCATTGTGAGCAACCTATTGTCATCCAGCACACTGTTCAAAGATTCAACCCACTCTGGATCAATGTCACCATCACAAACTATCCAATTGTGTGTGGTGCTTGGTTCCTTGATCACTTTTCTGGCACTTGCAGTGAGAACTCCATCAAACCATTCTCTGGTGTCATGATCCATATGACCCAAGAGTCTGATTCTGTGCATGGATTTGGGATTCATCACATGAAGAACATACCTCTTCCCTTGCTTCTTGTATGCTGCCTCTAAGACCTTCCAAATGGTTGACTTCCCACAGCCTGAGGGACCAACAATGCCCACTCCCATTCGCTGTTGACATGCTTCATGGAATTGTAGCATCTTGTAGATCTGAGAATCAATCTCTGCCAATCGCATCTCGCGTATGGTCTCACGGATCACTGCTTCCAATTCCTGGTATTCGATGTCCTTCACGTTGATGCCTGGGAAGAGATCCATACAAAGGTCTTGAAATCGCCGACTGTCAGCAAAGGTGAGCTTCGACAAGGTATTCATCCGCACAGCCTGAAGTCGGTTCTTGGAGTGATGTTTCGATGGAATCTCACGCATCCCACACATTAAATTCAGTGGACTGCCCAAACCCCAAACCCACATGTTTCGTCATTACCCAGCGCCTTCAACAACAGCACCGCCTCCTCCTCTTCCTGCAGGGGAGCACTCTGGGAAGCTTTGATCTCTTGCAACAAACGTCCAGCCAACGTCAAGATAGGCTTCAACGCTCGTAAGCCCCAGTCGTAGTGCTGTTGTGAAGATAGAAGTTGACGAGATAGTAGGAACAAAGAGACAATCCTGATGGCTTCGAGCTAGGCACTGCCAAGACTGCGGTGGTTCCTTGTGTATCTACTTATCACATTCAGTCAGATGTCCTTGTATCTTCTAGTCACGTGCCGCAGATTTTACATGATCTTGGCTCGAGGGGTAGTCTAACCTATTCTGACCTCATGTTTAAACTTCAAAGGGCTTTCTGATGCTTTCGCTATGTAAAGGAAAAGAGGTGCAATGTGTTTATTCTGAGGTTCTTTTGGGCCAAGACTTTCGCACTGGCAAAGCCCTCCGCGAACATCATGACCTCTGCAATGAGTTCGTTGTCCGGAACGCTCATGGCCACCTCAGCCAAAGCACTTAAACAGTTAAGTTGACAGGAACGAATCCACTAAAAATCAATACCTATAATATGAATTTCATATATACATACATTATATATATTATATATATATACATGATATGATATGACATATTCAGAAGGAGTTTCTTTGCATCAAACCTCCAAATCCTCAAGTTCCCAACTGAGAGCACCACGGGTCGGAAGAGCTGCTTCAGATTATCAGGCAGCTTCTGTCGGCCTCCATAGCCCTTCGTGGCAGGATTCAAGGTGATGAAAATACCTGCGTTGTGATTCACTTGAACATCCCGCTGTAGGAGATGCACAGTGTTGTGGCTGTTCTTGATAGCTGCCTGGTGGACAGAAAAGTCAGGCAGAACTCTTTTACTGCCTTTAAAAAAAAAACATGAAAGCTGAACGGTGTAAAATGGCTCACTATTTTGCTGGTTATCGTTCCTTGGACATCATAATCACCAAACACATTAAAGCCAAATTGTCTCATCTTCAAAAATCCGCCCCACCTGAATGAGCTGAACAGACTGCGAAATGGCACTCATCTGTTCTTCCAGGAGTCGATTGAATTCATCGAAACATCCCCAGGCACCGCAACGCACCAAACCAACGAAGATCCGACCCATGGCTTGAAAGTCGATCCCTTCATCACAGTTGAATACCAAGACCTGTCGACCCAAACAAGAACCTAGAGCTTTTACAGATTCCGTCTTGCCAGTGCCAGCTGGACCATAGGGATTTCCTCCATAGCCCAAATGCAAGCCATGCATCAATGTCAAGTAGCACTTGTCAGTCAAAGGTGTATGGACTAACTTTGGAGCATTGCCTTGATATTCAAAGGAATAAAACTGCTCGCATTCCAACATTCGCACACTGCAAGGTCGTTGCCCTGGGGAAACACCTTGCTTGAGGTAGTAGCGCAGCTGCCGGAACCAGCTCCACTCTGAAAGTCTCGTGACCTTCTGCACCAACAAGTCATCCAAGACCGCAATGTTGTGAATCAAATCCAAAATCAAAGATTTCAGTTTCGCTTGAGGAAGAGCTCCATCCAGCGATAGCGATGTCATTGATTGGAGCTGGGCCCTCAAATCATCTTTCAGTTGAATTAGTTGGCCATTGCTCATGTAACGCTCCACATTGAAAGTGAAATGAATGTTTGCACTCAAGCACAAAAGCTGTGATGGATAACGTTCAAACTGTTGCATATCCATTTCAGATTGTGCATAGCAACCCTGTAGTTGTGCTGCAAGAGTGGAGAACATCTCATTTGAGAGATTTGATAGCCACTCTTCCACGGGCAAAGGCTCCTCACCCTCCTTCACAACCACTGGATTCCCTAAGGGTACATTCTCTTTCAGAGAGCTGTTCATGGCCACAATCCGTGTGATGTTGGGGTCAAAGTCCACTGTTGCAATGCCAGCAAACAATTTCTTAAGGTGCGCTTGGATGACTTCGGGATTACTTGATTGTCCCAAGATTTCCAAAAGGTCTTCATCTCCAATGAAGTACAAACGTGGAAAGGCCGAGCGTTTTTCTTCCAGGAAACTGTTGAGAGCCTTTTGACACCTCTCCAACTGATCCAACATGTTGGTGAACTGATCCTTCAGCCCTCGGACTGTGCCTGAGTTTGCAGACAGACTCAAGGGAAACGTGCAAACTGGGCGAGAATCCCCAATCACAACTCTTTTTGATCTACAAACGCACTGTTTCTACCGAAACAACAAAGTCATGAAACTTTGTAAAAAACAGCATCCCAATAAATAAATAAAAACGTCGAGCAGCAGAGGTAGTTCACCTTCTTTTGTGATCCAACATTCTTCATGATCTGACGGTATTGGTTGTTCACCTTGTCGAAACGTTCCTTCTCCCTTGGCAATGAACCCCTTCCAAAGATTGGCTCCAAATACACCCATTTTCGTTGAACCTTGTTCATGCACAAGAGCAACTCATCTAGGAGCGCCAATTTCTCCTCAAATTTGTCCACTTGATCCTTGAAAGGTCCAAAGAAACGAGAGTCCTTCAAGGAACCGCAAAGACTTTGCTTTTCCGAGACTTCCGACATCAGATCTTTCCAGTCTTTGATCAAGGGCACAAAGCCTCCCTTTACCTTGCCGGCTGGCTGGTTGTATTTGAAAGCTGGAAAAAAATGGATAAATTTGATAAAATGATCATCCGTAAGAGTATTAAGTGTTAATATAAACTAAAACTATCTCTGAAAGGTAAGTCCCATGGATTTTGCAGGGTCCAATCCCCACCTGCATTGGACCCAATTTTGGACCGAAAAAAATCCCCACCTGATGATCCATGAGGTTAAACTCTGCTTGCTCAAACCATGCAGAGACTTCCATGACAGCATCCCTGATGGTCACTTCTCCAATGGCCCTGGCAGTGAGTTCTTTCAATTCATCCACCTTGTCAACGATGATATTCAAACGTTGTGCCAAATCCTTGAAGCGCAACTCTTCCAGGCGCAAATCTGGAGGTAACTTGATAAGCCCAAAGAGGATCCTCCAATGATCTCGTTCAAAGGGTTCACCAGTCATAGCCTTTAGAGCAGGATGTGCCTGTTCCAGGCGCTGAACCTCTTGTGAAAGCATATGAGTAACTTGATCTCTTGGAACTTCTCGAAGTTTGGTCATCCAAGTGCTTGCCAAATCTTGTACCACAAAAAGTCTTGGTCTTAGCTCAAGCCATGTCTGTGCTAGCAGCTCCTCATATTGTGTGTTGAATTCTTCCACCAGGCTCCAACTTGCCTGTGTCGTGAAGACAGGAGGAAATGGTGAAACGTGAGTTGTACATGGTTAGGGTTTTGTATGGAAGTATTTTAAGTGAAAAAAAAAGAACATAAATCTAGATTCCAGCCCAACTTATGCTCCCCTAAAACATAGACCACAGTAAATCTGATCATTGTTAGAAGCATTGATACGAGATGAAAGGAGCATGATTTGCAGAGTCACCTTTTGGATTGCTTCAGAACTTTGTGAATTTGAACCTGTGAGAACTACTACGTCTCAAAGTTTCCAAGCCCAGAAAGTGGAGAATTTCCCGGGCCTGTTGCTTATTGAGGTCATCTTCCACTTCTCCAATGTTAGAAAGTTCAGGTGGTGCCAGACCAAAATCTGCACAGTCTTGTTGGAGTACCACGATTTGCTCCTGGCCGGCCAAGTTTGCTAGACCAATCAAACAAGATAGGAAGAGTATCTAGATAGAGAGTATCTATATATAGATAAATATAGAAACGCTCACATCATGGTATCAAAATGATGTATACTACATACATATTCTACTGTATACATTGGTAATATTGTAAGGAATGCATTTTTTGTGCTTCTCGCAATATATACAACCGCAACAGTTTTTTCTCCGGGAGTCCTTGAGCCCTTGCCATTCCGTTTGCCACTCTTGCATCTGCTGAGCATTCCTCTTTGCATCCTCCATCGAGAAGTTTTCTGAGGTCTTTGGCTTCAAAGACTGCCAGCGTGACCCAAACTTTTCAATCTCACTGTTCATGGAGATGATACGTTGATCCATTTTGCCCTTCAATTCCTCTCGCAAGTCATGGGCAAGTTGTTCGAAGGCTTCTAACCGGATCAGGAAATCATCCCATTTATTCTGCACCTCGTTCATATCAATGCCAGCTGAATATGACTTCAAGAGTTTGTTTTTCTCATCTGCTGAATCAAGTTGCTTTTTAACTTCATGATGTTGCTCCATGAGCTGCTTTGCATCTTCTTGCGCTTTTCCAAGTTCCTGCACAGTATCTGGTCGAATATTCAATTTTTCCAGTCCTTCCTCCAGGAATTGTATCACAGCCTTGGCTTCATCTGAAGCCCTGCGTTTCAATGCGATGATCAAAGCATCACTCAAACGGTCCAGCTGATCTTCAATGACAGATTTCAAGATCACCGTACTAATGGTGAAGCAATCAATCTTGACGGTGTCAGGAATCTTGTCCATCTCTTTTCGTTTGGTTTTGATGGCTTTGAAATTCATATCCCACTCTTTTGGATCACTAAGCTCATCCACAAGCTCTTGAACTCGTTCAGGTAACAAACCTACTACCAACCAAGGAGCATAGGAGTTCTGAAGTCGTTGCACTTTGACAAAAAGCTCATCTGCTTTCTGGAAAACCACTGCTATACCTTCAGCATTACGTTCTGGCATGACTTTGTAGACATGAGGTGCTCCATCCAAACCTTTGAACTGCAAGGGTAAAGCAATGAAGGTTTTGATTTCTTTGAAGTAGATGGCCTTCAGCTCTTCCAAAGGAGGCTTCAGTTTCAACTGCTTCTGAGCAACGATCAAATCAGCTTTCATTTCAGGCAGATTCTCATTGAGACTTTCCAAGCCGAAACGATACTGAATCTCCATAATCTTGAAGATCTGATAGTCCCAATGTGACTTCCAAGGTTTCGCATCTACAACTTGACATCCAACGGCACCAATGGTTGCATCAATGTGCTTCTGAATTTGTGAAATCTTCTGTTTCCATTGATCTCTCTGTCGAAGCAAACTGATGTTGGCCAGCTGTACGACCTCCTGTGAGACCTGACTATGACCATTGCGGAGCTTTCGATTCACCTCACGCAAGCGCTCAGCACCCTCTTTGACATGACGAGTGAAGGCTTCCAACTGATCAAGCTTGTTCCACTGCACCTTCTTCATTCCTTGGGAGATTTGGATGTTTGAATGGATGACAACAGCTAAGGACAACTGCCGAGGCTTCAAAATGAGTAAAGCTGTGCTATAAAAATCCAAGAGACCACTCTTATCATTGAAGAGTTGCTCAAAGGCCAGGGCTGGCTGCAGGACCATCAACTTCTGTGCAGGCAATAATTCTGCTGACAGAGTGTTGTAGAAATTGCAAACCTGATGACATTTGCCAGGATTCCCGCTGAACAAAGCTGCTGAATGTCTGAGAATGATTGAATTCAGGATTTCCTTTAGAAAATCAACAAGGGAAAATACATTCAATGCTGCTAGACCGATTTAATTAATCCCGGCCCATTTGTAAATCACCACTCCTCCCCTGTGCCTGCTTCAGCTGAACAGCAAAACGATAAAACTTCATACCATCCTGTACCGCCATCTTCACCTCCTTGGGAATACTACAGCCCAGTTGCTCAAAGAGACGGGCATCCTTCACTAACTCAATGAGGCGCTCAGAATATGTGATTTTCAAAGCACCTTGCTGAGCAGTGTCAAAGTCCATAACCCGACTGTTCATTTCAAGAGCAATAGGATCATTTGGATCCCTCAATTGAGAATCAACTTCTTCGCACCAATCCTTGAAAGCTTTGTTTCGATATTCCTTCAATTCAGCACGCACCTTTCGATATGTGTTGCCCACCTTCCCTGCAGAGGGTAAATCCTTCAGGAAACCCGCCAATGGCCGAGCGGCCAAATCGGCTTTGCTTCGAAAGTGTTCGACCCACACCATTTTTCGCGCAGGCAAGCTAAGACCTCGCCCTGCCGGCAAGTTATTCACTTCAAAAGTCTCAAGTTCTGATTGCACTCGACCCAGAAAATCATCCAATTCAGTGAGCAATCGCTCGCGTTCATTGGTCAACGACTGTCTGATATTTTTTCGCTCCAGAAGATCTTGATATCTTTGGAAAACCCTCACTGTCTGTGCTGGATTTGAGGTGTTGGTGAAAAGTTCTGATCGAAGGCGCTCGGCTACCCGAGCCTCGATTGGAGACATACGTGCTTCGTAGTCAGCCAAAGCGGCCCTCCATGCTGGCACTGTATAATCATTGTAACTGAAGGCAGAAACTTTCATGAAGGGTTCGAAGCAACTCTCAACTTGTCCATCTCTCAACTCTTCAGCACTTAGTAACTTCAAGATCTGATCATGTTGGCCTCGTAACTGACTCACCTCTTGTATACGTAGAGCTAGGTGACTTAGGAAGTCATCCTTGAAGGCTTCTCCTTCCCAAATATTCTCACTTGATCTCCACTGCACATCAGTGAGGTCAACTGTGATCTCATTCCAGCGCTCACAAACCTTGTATCCTTCCCGAATGTGCTTTGAGACCTGCGAAAATGAGGAGGTCCATACATTCAGGCTGTTGAGTCTAGATTGCACACATCGACCAAAAGAGCCAGAAAGAATCTTCAGAAAATGTAGCATTCTTCCCGCAGGATATGGTGGAGATGTCTCACACTGCCAGAGGCTATCAATACTTTCCATGACACTTTCCATAAATTCAAGCAATTGGGCAAAAGTTTTCTTGGACATTTCATCCAACTCCGATGCAATCGGCGACAAGGCTTCGGAAAATTTCGTGGCGCGGTCCACCGCTGAATCACTCACGCCAGTGGCATTCTTCAGCTCCTCCCAGAAGCGAACCTCATCCACAGGCGTAATAATTCCTGGCAGTTGATCTGTTGAGGAACCAAAGACGATGAAAAACGTTTCATGACAAAGTGAAGTATATAGGTCTTTTTGAAAGTCTGTATGTAATACTTTAGTGTTTTTAAAAATTTTAATCTTAAAGTCTATTATATAGATACATCAATCATCTTCAATCAGAGAAGTTTTTCAAATTCTGAAGCAATTTCAAAAAAAAATCTGCAACGTGCCTGAGACATCCTGATCTTCGAAGTCTCCAACATTTCGATTTCGCAGGCCACGACGCAACGACGCGTTGAGGCCCGCATCCAGCTCTGTCAAGCAGTTGGTCAAACGGCCTTCGAGGTCCGAGTCTTTGCCACTTTCAACCAAGAGTGGCATGAAAACCTCACGGACGTTGTAGAACAAACTGCGTACTGGAGACATCCTCAATGATGAAATTAGAACCAATCTTGAGATGTTGGTCTCTGTCAATGGTTCATAGGATGTCTTGATGAAGTGCATCTCTGGAATGCCCTCCGCATAGCTGGAAAAACCCAACTGCAGTGTCACTGTTCTCTTCGAAGTGTCGCTTGAGTCATTTTCTACAGCCTGGAGCACCTTCTCATTTGGATGATCCAGGAATTTCTCCAGGGCTGTATTTGATGTAGTGTTACTGCGGAACTCAGTCCGCGGTATATTCAGCACACTGATGATGCATTGAACGACATACTCTTTCCGCGGATCATTCATGGCTCGCGAAGCCTAGCTACACTTGTTGTCAAAAGCTTGGATTTGATTGGCAGGTTAGGATGGCCGTCAGGTCCAGGCCATTTGGCCAGCTGAAATGCTGGGTGAGGTTGGGTGAGATATCTATCATTCAATTTGAAAAGTTGTTCTGAAGATGTTGGCACCATTGTGAAATAATCGACCGTTAAAAGTTTGGCACAAGTTTGTATGTTGAGCTTGACTGTTGGAAGCATGGATGTGCACTGCAGTTGTACTTGAGCAAACATAACGACGTAAAATGACATGCACTTTCTTACGAAAGCTTGCTTGTTGGTGGAACCGTGCATGTTCATCTCCTCGCTGTCTGCTCATGTACGTTAACGAGTCAAGTGACACCACGCCAAGATCTCAAAGCTGTTCTGATCACTTTTTCTTCAAAGCAACAAGATCAGGCTCAAGACTCCTAAGTCTAAAGGTCAACCGTTGCAAGACTCAATGGTTTCTGTGATTTGAAGTTAGATCGTTTGAGGCCTTGATGATTTAACCAATTTCAAATTGACTGATCTCAGCTTGAATAGCTCGTGCACCTGAAAACCTATACACATGTCTCGCATGTGATTTGGTTAAATTATCAACTGGAATAAACTGAAGTTGGACCACCTTTCTCCTCAGCACCAGGCTCGATCTTTGCGCCGTTTCCGCCGTTTCCTTCCCAGCTGCAGGGGCTCCTCTGTAGCGCGCGAAGGGAGGTTGAGGGAATGTTATATTCAAAGGCCATGCCCCAGTCCCTCCTGCTTTCTGCGCTTGGGATCTGAATTGAGGAGCTTCTCTTTGGCCTGGAAAAACCAAAGAATCAAAGCGACTCCTTGGAACTACAAACAACAGCAGCTTCCAGCCTCTTTTGCGAGTAACTTTGTCATCTCGACATCTCGCATAACGAGAGACAACTCCCTGTACGCATTCGGCGTTTTTCGTGAATGTAATACATCAAAGAAAGAACTCTTCACATAACTAGTGATTCTGGTGATTTGACATGCTGGATCATGGCCTGTGAAAAGATGCTCGACCACTCGTGAAAGCTTCGTTGAAGTCGATGAGATCTGTAAAAGGCGCACCCTTGGTGCCATGGCTAGTGAAGCGAACGTCGGCGTGGTCGTTTTCCATGGGAGCTAATGCAAACTTTGAGGAGGCAGCATCCCAAGAAGATAGGTTTCTCGAATCCACCATGTGCATTTTCTCTGACCTGCAGGTCGCAACAGAAATGGGCACTGCCAGTGAGGGTCATTGGATACCCGCTAAGCACTCTGCTCCAGCCATCCCCTAATCGTCACCTCAATCTGCACGATTTAAGAGCTCAAGTCAATTCATCAGTCAATGATTTTGCCCACATACCCTGGGAAGATACCCCAGACTTCCCCAAACTCCAGGAAAGAAATTCCTTCAGAACTGTTGGTGAAGGGTCCGGGGTATCTTGCAGGGGTTTGTGGGTGAGATCTTAGAATCAGGAAGCAAATGCTACAAAAAGATCCAAGGATCAGACATAGAATGGGCCAGATCCGTCCAAGTATTTGATGCTAATGATCTGGCAGTTCATCCGGCCACTTACATGGGTTCCACAGGCGCATGGTAACATCGAACAAATTCTGGCCACTGACATTGGGTACCTTTGAGCCCTGAAAAACTCTTCTTCTTTGCAAAACCCGGCCTCTCCAATAATCTCTGAGCGGAAGGTGATGGCTTTGTCACTCCTCGGATGAAGCCAGGTCATTGGAGGACTCCCATATTGACCGCATCTGAGGGCTTACCATCAGAAACTTGGCCACAGCCACCCCACAAGGATTCAACTGGGTCCGAGACTTTCCCGACCCAGTCGAAGTTCTGGTGAGTCTTTGCATCACCTGAGGAAGTTCTGATCTAAAGGATTCTTTTGAAACTTGGAACAAAATGATCAAAGACATCAAACAAGTGTGTCACATCTGATCAATCCCACCTGGTAGGCAACCAAATGGGCATTGTCTTGAGGTCCGAGGTAGTCCCACCAGAGAACTCCAGTCAGCACAAAGCCTTTCGAACGATACCTGCAGATTCTGCACGACCCGGTCCACCGGTCCTGTCTGGCAGTCTGTGCTTCAACTGACATCATCTTGGATGAATCAGTAAGTTGTTCGTTGCTAAGCATGGCACCAAGTGAAGGCCATTTCGTTGAGATCCAAGACCTGAGTGCACTCACTTCACCGGAACATTCGCCGAGCGAATGAGACCATCTGCACCTCATTTTAAGGCTAAGCGACGCTCAAACGCAAGTCTTCTATCTCGGGGGCTTCAGCCACCTGAACCAAATCAATGAGCAGCTTTGCAAGCGATTTCACCAACAGTTTCCTTGAGATGTCTTGTGTGTTCCATGGCTCAGCCACACCTTCTTTATCCCTTCCAGCAATAGACCTCCGTAACCACGTCCCCGGTGGCTTGAACGCACGAAGAGCTGCTTCACCTTGGAAGTGGGACCCGGGATTTAGACACCAACATCAACCACAAAACTGACTCTCGCGCCTCAACATGAGGTGGACATCCATGATCAGAACGGCTCCTGAGATCAACGAGACCCTTCAAAACATACAGGG
The DNA here is from genome assembly GCA_000507305.1 of Breviolum minutum Mf 1.05b.01. Classification (NCBI taxonomy): domain Eukaryota; class Dinophyceae; order Suessiales; family Symbiodiniaceae; genus Breviolum; species Breviolum minutum. Next base: position 42,123 of record DF240781.1, read on the forward strand.
GTTGCATTCTATCTCCTACGTCTGCTGTGGGCGCAGTTGGTCTCCTTTTTTTGCTCTTGTGGACGTGGAACATGATATATCCCACCTGCAGGGCCGTCTCAATGCTGACTTTTTTTTCGGTGCCAAAAAAGTACACGGCTTGCCTGAACAGCAGAACTTTCATCTGCCACCATCAGGATGTGTAGATTCCGGAAAGCTTTGTTTTCCTCGACATGGACGTCTCTTGGAAATCGCAAGCCTGTTGTGCTTTCCACGGAAAGGTATTACGGTATTCCATGCTGTTCCGGCAGCTCCTGCTTCACTATCTCGATGATCTCTTTCTCTCTGCCTGACCAGTCTGCATTGCGGCCAAATAACAGCTATGCAAAAGTTCCATGTACCTCCAGGTTTCACCATGATCCTTTCTGGGCAAAGCAAACCTGCAAACCAGGATGAGGTTTTGCAGGAAAGCATGGGCAGCTGTTTAACTGTTTTGCCTGATTCAAAATCAAATACAGCTACGGCACGGACGTTGTTCGGTTGCTTGGAAGGGTTTACGATGTAACAAGTCAGAACAAAGGAAAAAACACCTGATAGGAAAATACTGCTGAGCGCTGAACAATGTTGCCAATCTGGAATGGTCACCTTCTGTTGATGCAAAGAAACAGTTGAAAGTTGACTGCTTTCCATATAAGAATTTTGTACGGCCTTTCCATACATCTTCTGCGTGAATCTGTGATGTTCCAAGACAAATTCATCCTCCCAGTCAGAGGATGACTTCACCAGCCAATGCCGCTTCTTGATTAACAACTAACAACTATCAACTTTTAAACCGCTGTAGTCCTGCAACTTCATAAACTCTGGGACATCTTGTAGGGAAATCTTGTTGACCAAGTCCTCAGTTCGACATGCTAAACCAACAGGTTGCTTCAGAAACATCCGTAACAGCAGTACAACGAAGCACTGTTGGCAAGCTGCTGATCCCAGAGTTGCTATGCTCGCCATTATTTGTCGGCACCAACTGTGCAGCGGATCCGCATCCGGGAAAGAACTCCCTGGTGACGGTGTTGCCACCAACCTCACAACAAAAAGCTTGCACCTTGCAGTACCAAAGCACCCAGCAAACTTAAGGGCTGTAGTAAACCGCCGCAGGAGACCTTGTTGGATCCATCTGAGCGCAAGGCTTTGTAGCATGTTACCACATGCTATCATTACCAAGGAGTGGCGCGTTGCGACTCCACACTATCTGTAGCGGTTCTTCGGGCTTCACTGGGATGTTTCGAGTATTTTTGGCTGCCACATAATTCTGACGTGAGACGTTTGTAAGTACCCGATCTGCATTGGAATCCGATATTCAATGTTTCAACCAAGATTTACAACTAGGTACAGGAATCTAAAAGAAACAACTAGAACTAGGACCATTGTTTCTAATACAAAAACAAACACTGGTTTGTTGATTGGCTTTCAATTTTCTGGATGATTCTTTATCTCTTCTGTACGTCGGCACTTGAGCACATGAGACAGGAGCAGTGACAATCTGAGATAGGACTTGCCTGGAATCATCCTGGTGCTCTCTCCTCATTAGCTTTTGAAACAATGGTTCATAGCAATAGCATGCATTTTGAAATGTTTCACATGATTTCAATATTTTTAATCCTACGTCTTTTCGATTCTTCTGGTCAATTACACTCGCTTCAGTGGTCAGACAATGCATTCATGAAGCACTCGGTCGCTCTCAGCTTGCTTGCATCTTTAGAACACATCGCTTACATAACTCCTTGGTCTATGCACACTAATATTCACAATGTAATCGAGTGAGACTTCAATGACACCGTTTCCGCGAGCCTAAGCCATGCTACAGCAGTTTCGCCGAAGCGCATCTCAGTCATCCCATGCTAAGGCGCTGTGCATTCCTCCCAAAAGAAGATGACAAAGCTGCAGAATTGGGTCTTTATCTGCACATAGGTCCAGGGTTATAGGGTTGCAACCCTTCATATGGGAAATGCTTGGGTAACCCTATAACATCCTATAACCCTGGACCTATGTGCAGCTGAGTTATTGCTCCTGAAATCTCAAGACCGTCAGCTGAACAGCTCGTTTTTCCCAGCCTGCACTTGGTCCGAAGCCTCCCTTCCCACGACCTGCACCCTTCACGGTGATCTGACGGCCCTTGCCACCTTTACCTTGACCACCTTTACGTGGAGGCCCCCAATCCATGTCCTCAAATCAGGATGTTTGATGGGAAGTCAATGGGAAATCACAGCATTTCCACAAGCAAAAATGTTGCCCAACCTGCCTCATCACCAAACTGCCCCAACAGCCATGGATCGTTTCGCATGCTCCCTCTCTGCTTCATTACACGTAGCCTTGTTCTTTCGAAGAATGCCCAAGTGTTAACCAAAAAGGGAAGAAAAAGAAATTCATGTTTTCAAAAACGGACAAAACAACAGCTATCAAATCAGAATGGAAACATTATTAATGATGAAACACAATCACTGAGCCCTAGGCTCTTGGCGCCAAAAGTCATCATCCACTTTTCTGGATTCTGGTGCTTCAGCAGCCTTCGCCGTTACCTGAACATCCCATCAGGCTGAGACAGAAATTGCACCAATATCCGGGTCCCAAAAACTGTGCCCAAAATCAAGATTCAGCAAAGTTTTAATGTTGTTTCGTTCGTAGTCAGGTCCATCTGAACTCCCTGCATGTCCCTTCTATGTCCCGCGTATGTCCTTCTCATAGATATACAACCACCCACTGGGGTATTGGCATGAGGGTATGACCATCGAGTCATGGTATGACAACACACATCAGTCGGCCTTCAATTCGTATCCCAGCAAATACCGCCCATGGAAGAGCTCCGCAGCATCAAGGCCAACGCCCTCCAACAAATCCAGCTTGGAATGGCATCAAGCAGTAAGCTAGTTCATGGGACTGTTGTAACCATGAATTATCTCTCTCTATTGTAGTAGTAGTAGTAGTAGTAGTAGTAGTAGTAGTAGTAGTAGTAGTAGTAGTAGTAGTAGTAGCAGGAGTAGTAGTAGTAGTAGTAGTAGTAGTAGTAGTAGTAGTCGCAGTACCAGTAGTAATAGTAATAGTAGGAGTAGGAGTAGGAGTAGGAGTAGCAGCAGCAGCAGCAGCAGCAGTAGTAGTAGTAGTAGTAGTAGTAGTAGTAGTTTAGTAGTTTAGTTTAGTAGTAGTTATTAGTAGTTCAGTATTGGCAGTCGAAAAAGTACTAGCACCATTGGCACGGCTTTCACTCGGGTGACCTGTCGCACATAGCCAATGGTTGCCGTAGGCAATGGGCCTTGGTCGACCTGCAATTTTTCAGGGTACGAAGTACCCATGGATTTCACCGACCCGAATCTTCCCCGCCTGGATGTTGGCGATCTGTCCCGCCTGTCCAAAGGTGTATTCAAGAATTCGAACCCGGGGCCCAGACATCCACATGATGAGCTGTCGGACCTCCTCAAAGAGGTGCTTGAGTTGCTGCCCCTCTACACCAGGAGGAAGATTCCGAACGAAGATCTGCAAATGCAATCAGGCAATCGCTCACAATTCGAGCATGCAGTGAACCTACCGAACTGACAAAGATCATCCTCTCTCTTGATACAAGTGCGATGAAATTGATTTTGAGCTTGCCATCAAGTCAAGGCTAGCAAACTGGAATCATGCAGCAATGAGGGCTCGTCTCGTCAATCACAGCTGCCCTTTTGAGGCCAGTACCGCTGATCCAACAGTCTGAGGTCCTTCGAACTGATCATGTTCCCAACTGGCGTTGCGGGATGCAGGAAGGTTGAAACCTCTTTCAACACTAATCACACACTAACTTGGGCACAACGCACAAACAAGTAGCCAAAAGCACTCAGGCTCATCCCAGTCGTACTGCGAGTACCGAGGGAAGCCGTTGTAGTCAGCACTCGGACAAAAGAATTCGATCTCAATGTTTAATCAGTTGTGGCAGCATCTTACGAAAAAAAATTGTCAGCGCACAACATGAAGCGACGCCACAACACCCTTCAGTTCAGATTTCTGAGTTTAGAACTCAACCTCCTGCAGCTCGTCGTATGGACCAGGACGCCTGCACGTTGCTTCACGTGCGTCTGTTCTGTGCTGTGATCCTGAACCAAAGTTCAAAGCTTTGTCATCCAATGTCTACTGGTCTTGGTCGGATCAAATAGCCCAACACGGCATAAGAAATGAACATAGAAAAGGTCATGATTCGGATTCGGATCCCCCACACTGGCGCTGGAGACTATTTCAAAGCCACTATGGGTGCCCGGATTAGAGGTGAGTGAAAGATATTGAAAGGGTCTTTTTTGTTTGGTAATATTATAGATATCCAAGTTTTTGAAAGCCCCTTCCTTTCAAAGAGGAAAGCTGGGCGATGCAAATCTTCTGCACATCAAGACGCTGCCTGCCGATCACTCGTCGGACGGGACCTGTTGCTCGTTCCTGGCATGACCCAATCCTGCCCAACCCAAACATCCCAAGAATTCTATGTAAAATAGTCTATCTAGGATTATACTATACTATCGTATCTGTTCAATCTATTCATAGCTTGCTTCTCAATTCTCAATAGTAGTATTATATAAATATTACGTATTGAAAGGGAGGCAGCCGGACGAACAAACCCATGTAATTGATGAAACAAACAGAACAAAGGGAACAGATGGAGCAAAGGAACAAATTGGAGCAAATAGAGAGACAGAGGGAGACAACGAGAGAGAGACAACAAGAGACACATCAGATCAAGAAAAGAGAGAGAGAGAGAGGTAGAGAGAGACAATCAAACATAGTTGAAAACCTTTGCAAAGTGGCCTCCACTTCAAACGCTCTTGCAAAGGCCGATGCTTTGGGGTTGCCACCTCCTTGGTAGAAGATACTACTCAAAGTCATAGACTCACTCATGAAACATAATAAACAAGGTACGATGACAAAATCTGTTGCTCCGCGCACCTCCAGAGTATTCACCAGCAGATGTCTCGTACTCGTAGTCACCTGGAGAAAAACCGGCCCCCTGTGCTTTCTCCCCATCACTCTGATCAACTTGCCTGCGCTGAAGGCTTGGCTTCTTCCACCCATGCCCCCACCTGAAACTGAAGTTTTTGAAGCGCTAAAGCAGTAGTGTGACACTCTTCCTGGATTCCGACTGACATAACTTCGTTGTTATGATTTTCGGGTGCCTCCGAACATACGACTTCCTCTTCCTCGAACCTTCAGTTCGGGACGGCATCCATGGGACGGCATTGGGGATCTTCTACTGTTGGGTGCGGCAGTGTAACTTATCCAGCATCTCAGAAAAGGTCAAATGAGATAGGAAATTTCCAAGAGTTTCTGAGTCCCTTTCCGTGGCATCAGCTGTCACCTTGAGATCGTTGCCGCAAAACATTTGGCAGGAAACACTGACCTGCTCATGGAAGTAGATTTCTAAGGTGAACTACTTTTGGGCTAGCAGAACTACTTTTGGGCCAGCTCTATCTGAGATTCAAACGCCTTTCGCAATCTTTGGAATGACGGTTCTCACAGCGACATTGCCCTGGCCAGTTACGCTGGCGAAAGATTCTTCTTCAGAGACCAAATTGAATATTGTTTTGGCAACAAAACCTAGAAAAATACAGAAGCAGGTATATCGTCCTGCCCCAAGAATCATTGAATCATCTAAATATCAAATCTCCCCAGTCCCCGATAGCCCACCTTTCCCTTCCCTCGAGTGGGCCGCCCTTGAGCACTTTGAACGGCAGACCCAAAGAGTCGCCCAGAGATTCCCGCCATGGCACCTCGAAACGATGGCCATGGATGGAGATACCGTTATTGCATGATATGAAACAACTCACAAATCAGGACTGTTGCCTCCACAGTCTGCTACATCAGGTCTGGCAAAAATTGAGCCAATTTAGTCAGCAATGTTGCGGGAATGTTGCATGCAGAGTAGGATTGAATTTCAAGCATGCGAAGGCAATGTCCGAAAGATGTGCATTAGGTCTTGAACCCCCACACAGCTTTTGCCGCTGTTGATCCACTTTGGCTCCACTTGTCGCATTGGTCTGCGGGTGCTCTGACTCATCTTCTGACCCAGAATCTGTGTCTGCTTCCAAAGCATCGAAATCAAACATTCCAGTTGTCCCATGTCGAACCTCTCGGCGCTTGGACCTGGGGAAGAGCTTTCTGAGATCTTCATCAGTGACTTCAGAATCTTCTAGGCCTCGGCCTCGTCCTTCCCTTCCATCTCTTTCATCTCTTTCATCTCTTTCATCTCTTTCATCTCTTTCATCTCTTTCATCTCTTTCATCTCTTTCATCTCTTTCATCTCTTTCATCTCTTTCAGCCAACACCATTCTTTGTTGTGAAGTGATTTGATGCTCCCTGTCTTCCCTCATTGCAGCTTCAGCTTCCTCATGTGCTGCAATTAGATCTTCGGGGGTTCTGCTGCCGATCCGCTCTGAATCTATATCAAAAGATTCAGCAGATTGTGGCTGATCCTCATGATCCACGAGACCATCTTCTAAATAAAATGCTGGCAAACTTTGTGCCTCCGGTTTCTCTCTCCGTAACAGGGCAGCACTTGGATGAGGCCCTTCACCAACTTGCCAACTCGTCACAATGTCCAAAATATCAACCAGCTCGGGGAGCCGTGGATGCAGTTCAGATTTATTTTCTTCAGCTATGACATCCTTCCAAAATGCAGAGCAATACATGGTCCGCTTCACTGCGGTACCACATTGTTGCCATTCCTGGTATGGAAGGTGTTTGACACGAAAACCCATTGCTCGAAGCATTAGCACCTTCAACAAACTGGAGGCCGTGCGAGTGTTCGTCTCCCGATAGAAGTGTGATGGCCCGTCCACTTCAACCACGACCCGGTCTCCAATCAACATGTCCAGCATAAATGGACCCACAAAAACCTCGCTACGATGCTCAAGTCCAACTCTCATAAACCATTGAGAGATTCGTCGATGAAGTCTGGAGGAGTTTTGCATGTAGTCATCCACAATCACACTGACTTTTCTTGCTTTGGCCAACAGTATCTTCAATTCCTGTCGCAAATCCTCATACACGGCCGGTGCCAACAGTCTCAAATATAGCTCAATAATTTGAAGCTGATAAATAGCAGGATAGTTCAGATCCGAGCGATGCTCATTGGAAATAGTTAGCATGCTGTACAACAGGCCTCTGTGTGAATCAAGAGGAGAAACTTTCACAACCTCCTTTTCCATCTCTGCCGCATGTCGCTCCACTGCTGCTAGAAGGAGCATGGCATAGGCAATGTTGGTGGCATCCTTCTCGCGCAATTCACTCTGCCTCTGGAACAGTTCAAAGAGCACTGTATCAAACCATGCCGGATGTTCAACCCGCATTTGGGCATAGGAAGTGAATGCTGTTGCCAGCTGACTTCCACTCATCTCATGCATTCTCGTCCGTATTATGCTGGCCAGCAGGCGCAAAAACCGTTCGTCACGGTAGTTCAACTCGCAACAGCCCACCAATGCAGCAGAAATATCAAGCATGTTCAAGTCACCGATCCTGGCCGAAAGCACCTTAATTGCATTACGAATGATATTCCTGTTCGAAATCTTGGCTTTTGGCATAGATGCCATTAGCATTGCTAGGTCTCTAGGAGACATCTGCGGAATCCGGGGCTTAGCAAAGCTCAAAAGATCTGAATACATGGGAGCATGTTTGACACCCAGTCGTGTACATGCATTGAAAATCTGAACCAACTGTACCGTGGAGTACTGACCGTCTAGCGAAGTCACTTGATGGGGTACCCATCTAATAAGACTGTGGAAGTCAGCCTTGCTTTTCGCAAAGGCCATCAAGAGTGAGGAAAGTCCAGAACCCGTCAGCATTTTGATCTCCTCTCCTCGACCTGCCATTGCCGCAACGCGGGACTTGTCAATCACAGAGTGCACAGAAGCATTCACATCCTGTTCAGCCTCTGTGTCCTTGACACGCCGAGTGAATTCACGAACTCTTTGCCTAGTCATGTCAAAGATTACAAAGTACAGTCGTTGATCAAAAACTGCAAGTCTGCTAAAGGCCTGCGAAAGTAGTTCAAGATCGTGTAGCTGGAAAAAATACAAGTCACTCGCATTCTGCAGAGTCTTGCCAATTGTTCCACGATAAATTATCTCATCCGAAAGACTTTGAAGCAGCTTCTTGTGTCTCACTTGCAACCTCCCGAATCCATAAGCTATGTTGCTTAAGTGCTTAGGCAGAAATCGATCCATAATTCTCATAGACACCTCTGCAATCTTGTCGAAGAGTGCATGATGCACCACTTGCTGTTTTCCATATGCATGTGTTGTTAGAGAGATGCCTTGGGGATCGAAGTCTGAGATTTTGGACATGACTTCTGGTGCTGCAGCCTCATAAAATGGAGGATCTCGTACCTGTAATTTGGCAAATGCATTTAGAAGTTGGGCAAGGTCGAGAGGTTTGGTATTCTCAATTTGATCCACGGCTGCTGAAGCCACAGCCTTCAGCAAAGGACTGACTGTGGAAGTTTGCGCACTTATCTTGGCAAATGAATTGCTGATAAGGCCCAGGTCTCGGGGTGGAAACTCCCGATTGGAATTCAAAGCGATTCGAGGCACCAAATGATTGGCCGTGGCCGAAAACATCTGGGAGACGTTACTATGAATCGAGGAATTGGAAAAATCCAAACGTGCAAAGCCATTCAGCATATAGGAAATCTCTCGTGGCGTCATCTCTGGCAGCATTCGAGGCAAAGCCACGGCCAGAGCCTTCCACATCTTCAGCTCCTGATCGACCTTCCGACTTTTCTTCCATGAAATCTGGAGATGCGCATAGGTTGCAACCAATGAAACAATATCCGAACCTTTCACAGTATCTCGTTGTTCTGGGTCCTGTAGAAGGCCTGCCAACCTACTGCCGAGCACTCTGATTGTCTCCAGAGATTTGAAATCCAATTTGCCATAGGCGCGGATTATCATGCCAATCTCAGGCGCATCAAATGATCTGTAAAGTCGCCGAGAGCGGCGGTTCAAGAATCGTATGAGTTCCGTGCTTGGACGCTGGCAATCCGAGAGCAACGAAAGGATCTCAGCTAGATGGCAGGGTAAGAAAAGCTCCACTTGCTCGCTGGAGATGTCTTCCACCTTTGCCCAAAACTCGTTCAAATCTGTCGTGGAAATGTTGGCCTCTGTGTGAAACCAGTGAAGTGATCTCAGCGCGTTCAAAAAATCTGACCTGGACATTTGTTGTGTGTCATTGCTGGGTAGGTTTTTGAGCATCTCTTCCAGAACTGCAGCATCCACTTCGCTTTTCAGCGCGGTTCTTCGGAGCTCTGCTAGCTTGCCATCTTCCTTTGCAACTGTCGGGCTGTCTAACGGAATGACAGTGACATGGGTGACATGCCACCGCTGTCGCCATCGTAGCGGGCTGCCCCAGACCTTCTGACCAAGGCAAACAAAACGGAGTGCCATGTGATGCAAATCCTGTCAAACCTCATTCTGAGGCCAAGGGTTTCGGACAAGCAGAAATTGTAGGCCACAGAACCAACCCTTGTGGAACTGCTATTTTTGGTATCCCAGGTAGGTGCCGTATTCACAGTGCTGAAGGTATAATTTGCCACCTACAACCAACTACAGTACCATAGAAAAAAGGAAGACAACAGAGATCCTTTCTGTGGAAATGTTTCTTTTCATGCACCGACTCGGGTTGTGTAACTTGTTGAGGTTGATGGATGGTTTTTCTTCTATCAAGCCTTTAGGTTTAAGGGATCTTGATGCTTTGTGCTGTAGTGTATTGACTGCATATTGACCTTGATTCAGTCACTGACGCTGTCAAACAAATGTCATTTGATGTCATTTGAATCATTGAATGCACAAATGCACCACCTGAGACTCATCTTCGAAAAAGCTTCTATGAATCCTATTTCCTGCAGCTTTGATTTTCTCTTTTGATGTTGAAGCTGTGGCTCGAGGTCTGTGCACCACCTCGCAACTAGGTGTACGTCAGGTCTCGACTCACATCCATTTAGGAGAGAGTCAGATCTATGAGCACACACATCAGAAAAATGTCCACGCTTTGCCTCAAGGTGACGAATACAAGATGTGGTTGAACGGTTGAGCAGTGAAAAAACAGCTCGTTATCTTCCATTGTCCTGGTTGGGTGGGAGGGATGATTGTAATGGCTTGCTTGTATCCCCCTATCACTGGGTATAGTAAAATCTCTTATATAATCGAAACAACCATGTTTTTTCTTGGAATCATTGCCCACTTCAAGTGAACAGCATCCTAACTCAAAACCAGTCATACGTTTAGGAAAGAAGACCTTGGCCCAAGGTTAACAATGTCCAGGGTAGAGTAGGAGAATGTAGGAGACCTAGAATCCAGTCACCCAAGACTGACCGAGACACCGAAGTTCACCCTAGGTCTCTTCGGTCTCTTCAGTCTCTTCGGTATCCACCTGGAATGGAGCAACTTCAAAACACTCAACCCGATCTAACAGGATCCAACCGACCCAACCCTCACCCCTGTCCTGTTCTTTCTCGGGCTTCTTTTGGTTCTCCTCTTCAGTAACCTTGAAACAGCTAGCTCCACGGAAAATCGCTGAGAAAATCGCAAGATAAGCTGAAGTGCCACCTCGCTTGGCATGTCTTTCTGTAACATCTCCAGCTCCTGCACTTGCATCAGCTAATGTTCTGGTTTTGAAGCATGTGCCTCTTCTTACAGGGGTTTAGTGAAGCTAAAGGAATTTACAACAATGCACTGCCAGCCTTTTCCAAGACTTCAAGATGCTGGGCCATCTCTTTCCGTCCAGTTTCAAGCTCCTGCAAACCCCGCTGACAAACTCTTAAGGAACAGTCGATTCCATCTTATCCTCGTCGGGTGGTTCTTTTTTGGACCCTTATTATCTCACACCAGCCGCATTGATAGCTGACAAAACTACAAATGCATTTTGATAGGAGACAATTTCTTTGAAACGTCACTATGAAGCCTGATTATGTGGCCAAGCAACCACACATATCTTGGCTGTAAGAATGCATCGTTCTCGTCCTCCGCAAGATCATAATTCTCAGTTTCGCAAGCTTCTTCGATCTTAGGCTCCACCGCATCAATTTTGGCCTTCAACAGCACAACCATTCACGAGATTGCGCTGCAAACTTGACATCAGGAAGCGGAGATCGTGGACATTTGGATCCTCACATCTTGCTACAAGTCCTTCTCATCCTAAGTTATCCCAATCTGGGCCTTGAGCTCCTCCACTGCAGTTTTCAATTCTATGACTCCTCAGCTTTCATTTCCAATCCCCTGCCAGAGATCTCAGTTGTACCATCAGATGATTAACTGGAAGGTATCTCAGCTTCGACCTTTCGCTGCAAAAAACCTCAGGCTCCGGCTGTCTTTCGCCTCTTCAGGGCTGAGGGTGTCCACCGGTCCCTCAGGACTCACCCCATCACTGGCAACCAAATCTTCCACCTGACCAATCTGAATCTACTGAAAAACAACAGGCTTCGCGGCTTCTCTGAAGGATTTCAATTCTTGGAAAAATCAGTTCGATGTGATTTCCTAGGTCCAAGTGCCAACCGGAATGCAATTCCGTGATTACCCAATCCATAACCAATCCATGTATAGTTGTGGCAATCCAAGATTTCAACCACATTGTCTCACGATGTTCTTTGCCCTTCACCTTCCCTTCTGACGTCTCTTCCGGGATATCAGTCGATGCAGCTGGAACAGGATCCTCCTGCAATATGCCTGCCCAGAGTTTGCCAATCTTCATTTATCACAGATGGAGCACCGCAAGCACCCGAGCAGACCATCAACTTTTTGCTGGGCACATTGGAAGGTTTGTGACGCGCGGAGATTGAACAACTTGGAAGGATACAAACTCCTCCCGGCCGCGCCTGGCCCGGGCTCAGAGGTTCCATTTGGTACCTGCCCAATGGAAACAAAGCTGTGTTGACCAGGCTATATATGTCTAAACATTTGTGAAGGTACACCATCTGTGCTAAGCACCCTTTCTTCTCTTCAACAAAGACTCCTAAAATTCCTTCCCTTTTTCATGCCTGCTCTTTTGGCTCTTCTTCCTCAGACTCATCACTCGGCGGCTCGACGTCATTTTTGTCCTGGAAGACAGCAAGAACTCAGGTCATATTGAATCTCAAAGTTTTTCGGGTGGTCTGCATTTGCTGCATGGTGATCGGATTCTCGCTTGTCCATCGCAAGGGCTCCTGGAGTTTTTCGATGACATCTTCAGGGATGTGTTCCAAAGTGGCCACGTCGACGCTGTACCTGTGCAATGTCGCCGTCACAACATCGAAGCTGATCGAGCAATTCGCACCATCTCAAAGCTAACAACACCCTGGAAGCACTTCTTGGAGAGGTGTTCCTGTGCAAAGGGCGAGTACATCAAAAAGCTTTGCACAAATTCCCAGGCACTCTGTGTAGACGGCTTCGCCAAGCTTTCTCCTGCCTGCTGACGCTTCATGACGCAAACTTCTTGCTCGTAGAGGCGTCGGTCATTGGCAGCGAGTGCAGGCGATTTACAAAGTTCCTCGAGATCCGTAACCTGATGTCTCAACACCTTGGCAAAGCTAAGGCCTGCAAATCTTGGGCAAAACTCCAATATATACAAACAATCGTGATGGATGTCGTATATAGTTGTATATTGTGCAGTGTATACTTACACACCCAAAAATTACTGTTACGTCGAACTCAAAAAAAGAAGCTTCGGAAGAAAATTGGGGCCTATTCCAACTAATGATTTTCAAGTTCCATGAGTTCCATGTTAATTCATGTTATATAATTATCATATTCATTTTTGGGTGTAAATTCAGTTTTCATGCTACATTTACGTGCGATTCTTCGTTTCGTTGATGGGGCAGGCTTCTAAGTTTTCGACCCGCAGTTCTTCGATGGCACAGTTCTCCTCGACTTTCAAGAGCTCCACCTGGCATGTCAAGCTCCACCTGGATATATTGGCTATAAGTTTTATAAGTTTTTAACTTAGAAACCTGACTTTCATTTGAGCTAAGTTTTTTTCTGACCTTCTGCTTAAACCTTGCAACAATGCGAGTGGCTGGCATATAGCAAACTCGCTGCTTGCTGGCCTGTGCCTCTTGCTCACTCTGCCGAGAAGTGGCCAATGCCTCCCTGGCAGCTGCTAAGCCAGCCTCAAACGCGCCGACGTCGGGGCAACGTTGGGGAAAACACGAAAACACCAACAAACCTCAGCAGATTTGTTGTCGGCCTGCAAGGTCTCGAGCTCTGCTTCGAACTTTTCCTTGCCTTCTTGACGCCTGATTTTTGGCAGGTTTTTTGGGGAAGAAAAAACAACGAAAATCAATCAGCTCCAACTGCCTGTGGCTCATCGCCCATCAAGAATCTATGAGTCAATGAGTATGATTTTCCAACTTAATTCTGAATTCCTGACCTGCGGATCTCCTCCGTCAAGCGACCGGCCTCATGTTGCAACAGTCAGCATATTATTGCATGAAATGTTCCTGAATAACAATGCTACGTGCAAAGAACAATGGAAACTGTGCCAAGCAGCCTCTTTAAAGCTTCGCGAGGCCACTGCCAACTTCTTTTCTGCCTGGCAGACTGAACCATCAGAGCACAGCAGATCCTATTACTAAAATGTGCTTAGAAGCCTGAGGGTAGCTCCTTAGCTCCCTACTGTTGATGGAAGAAATCCTGCACCAGTTGATAGATAGTTTCAGTTTATCCCATTATTTACAAGGTTTTTTACATCCCAGCTCGTGCAGGACTTCTTCCATCAACAGTATTATGAAGGGATTTAAGATACTCCAATCGCTCCAAATCGCTCCCTTCCCCAAGCGCTTAGCTCCTTACCTCAAGGCTGGGCAGCATCTGCACATGGGCATCAATTTGGCTTCTGAGTTTGGCAGCCTCTGCCTTGCCAAAAAAAAGAAAGTGCATTTTTGTTGAAAGCAGGCGTTTTTGTTTGGAAAAAAAACAAGTTCCTAAACTTTCCCATGGATTTGTTTAAAAATCGGAAATTCATTCTGATGAATTCTCATCCAAAATGCATCCCGGGATGATGGGATCCCATGGCCTCCTGGCTCGCCGATGTTGCAGAGAGCTCGATGCACTTTTGGGTGGTTTCTTCCCACTTGCTCCGAGCCTCGTGGACGGCTCTGGTGCTTGTTATGCTGAACATTCAATCTCATGATATCTCAGTTTGATCTGAGTCTTACATCAATTGAAACCGACATCATAATGAATAATATAACAGTGTAACATTCACCATATATATATATATATATGTATATATACGACCTATAAGTGTTGATGTATATTATGACTATATATGAGATATTTCTATATATTCCTGTATAGTCTTGTTAGTTAGTGACAATGATGCCTTTTTTCCGCATCCAGAAATTCAACATGGCTGCCTCACTCAAGGAGTCTCGGTGGGGTTCCATGAGCTTCTGCCACACCACTCGACGTTGAATGACTTCTGCCAGGAACCACCTAACAGAACAGCATAACTTACAGCAATCTTAGCCTCGAATTCTGTGAAGGCAAAGCGGAATATTCCCCATATATTCCCGTAGTAAAGTCACTAAGTCACTATCTTGCTATTAAATGTCGTTTTCTTTGTTGCTATGACGATAACACAGAGATTGCTGCTTCAGAATTGTCCACGTTGCCTCTGTCTTCTGAGCTCTTTCGATGTTTTTCGGATTTCTTTCATTTGACGTTGATGTTGACCCTCTTGTTCTTTCAATGCCTTGCAAAGTCTTTCAACTTGGAGCAAAGCACAAGCTACAAGGAAGTGTCTTGTCAATTCTTGAAAAGCTCCCGAAGTGCTACTCAGCCATGTGGTTTTCCTGTCACCAACATAAAACAATCTTTTAAAACCTTACTTATACTTCCCCAGTCCTCACGCTCCTTTCGCAGCTCTGCTTCCATCTGAGAGACCTCCGGTTTTACAGAATGTGAAAGGCAGTGAATCGCCGCTGGTGGCCAGCGAAGCAACAGCAACAAACGCCTGTTGCGTGTCCAGTTCCATCTCTTTTTGAGCTTCCTCAAGTCTCTTCTGTTTGCCTGCAGCGAGATTTCCCTTTTAATTCATTTTCCCAAGGCACAGCTTGAATCATAGACTTACACAGTATAGATTCATAGAACCACCCTACATAAGTGGTTGTTCATGAAAAGCAGCGGAGTTCTGCAACTTTCAGGCCTTCCAAACGTCCAAGTTGTTTTTCAAACTTGGACCTGACAAGGAAAAACAAAGAAAAATGCGAATTCATTGAGATCAAACATGTTCTGACCATGGCCATCTCTGAGTGATGATCACGACTCAAAACCCTCGCCGCGATGCCTGATGCAAGCAATCCTGATGTCGCAAGAGTCGACGACCTCAAAGCATGCGCATTTTGTGCTGAGCAACCTTGTATGCGCATTTTCTGGATGCACCAACCGTCATCAACTATCACCAACGGTGTATCAATGCACCTGGGTCAACTCCTTTCGCTCTTCCAACTTTGAAGCGAGCAACCTACGCTTTCTTTGGTGAGTTTATACAAACAGGTTGAGCTGCATATTCTTGGAATCCATTTCAGTATCTCCATCTGCCTCTGCAGTGTTGTTTGTTCACGATGTGATGTTTTTTTCTCTGCCCCCAAGCCTTTCAAGCTCCTGGATCTCCTCATCTAACTTCCCACGCTGGGATACAGCTTTGTCTCTTTCCTTGCATTGCAGAGGACAAAGACTTTGCTAAGTTTGAAGATAACTTGAAGATTTCCTGATTCCTGGGAGTCCCCTCTGCAACATCCTCTGTGGTCTGCTGGTCGATCGCTTCATTGACCTGTGCATATGTGTGACATTCAAGTCTGATGATGCTTGCGCTTCAAGTGGTATCGATTCTCATAAAGGAAGCACAGCACTTCAAGTTGCAAATGCATATTTCTGACACAAAAAACCAGGCAGTATGGTCCACCCCCTTTTGGGAGGTAAGGGACAAAGGTTTGCCAGAGTTTTTTGAAAGGCTTCCAGCCATCCCGACCTGAACCACGGTGGATGGCTTTGTTCGGACCGACGTTGGCGGTCAAAGTCTGTACAAGATGGGGGAGCTTTTTGGTTTTCAAAGCTCGAAAGGCAAAAAGTTGCGAGTCCCAACCTCAGGACCAAGGTTTTGATGAAAGTGTGGGGCGCCACATTTTGGCTGCCTCAGGATCCCTATCAATTGTTCAAGTGCTTGGGCGCCGCATCGACCTTCATCAAGGAACGCTTCTTCTGAAGCTTCTGCATGGGTGGCTCCTGATTGCCCTCTCCTTGAGGCAAGAAAAGACCACGGCTCAGCACATCCACTGCGGCATCATGCACCTTTTCCCAACCATGGAAACGGCCACGCTGACTCAATGCGCCGACAGCGTTGGGGAAGGCGTGGTGCAAGTCATGGAAGAGCATCTCGTTGAACCGATGTTTGCCACCCAACAAGAAGGCCATGACCTTGCTGAGCACGGGGTAACTGCGGGTCGGATTCTCGGCCAAGAACTCGTTCCACCAATGGGAATGGTTGAAATTGGTGAAGAACGTCCAGGCGATGGTGAAGCCAGTTCGGCAAGCAATGGTCACAGGCAAGAAGAAACGCCAGCCCTCGGAGAGGGGCCTTCCAAGTGGCCAGGTGCCAAGGAGCCACACACAGGTCCAAAGGCTTGCTACAAAAAGGCAATGACGGAGACGGTTGGGAACCCACTTGCCCCAGAAGTCCTTGTTGCACTTCCCCCCTGCACCTTGATCTGGGAAGTTGGCGTACCAAAGCAAAGAGAACAAAGCTCCAGTGTCATTGGCACCAATCCAATGCCACACAGGCACCAAGGGCACAGTCAACCAGCCATACCACTTGTCTGTCCATTCCTGCAAGAAGTAGAGCCAGGTTGCTGGGTCCCAACCGAACTCTCCGTGCACCAGCAAGTCCACTGTGCTGGCGTGGTGCCTTTGGTGCTCCAACACCAGCTCCTCCCAAGGCAAAGAAAACTGATCAGCCCAGCAATGAGTAATGTACTTCTGCCAGTCATAAGGAGGGAAGGTGGCGCCGTGGAGAACGTCGTGCAAAATGTAGACATTTTGGATCATCAGTGCTGCCATTGGCACGCTAAAGGCTGATGTAGCCAAATACCAATTCACGTCCTGGGACAGCATGAAGCAGTAGGCCAAGACACAGGCACACTGAGCACAAAAGAGTGCAGTATACACGTTCCACATGTACAGCATCTGCTCAGGAGAGATCCTAGTGAAGAGAAACTCCAACTCACGAGGCATAGGATCCGGCTTGTTGGGCGTTGGGAATTCCCTTTTGCCCTTCTTGCTCTTTCCGTCCGCCTCGGTACCAGACTTCAGTACAGAGCCAGCCTCTCCAGAGGCTTTGGGTCCTTCCTCATCAGGAGACATTGCTTTCAACTGAGCAATCTCCGAGCTCTCGCTCATCTTGGTACGCAGCATCTCTTCGTACTCATTCACCCCATAGACCATGGACAACTTGGAACGTGCCAAGAGCGGTTCATCCATGGGCGCCATAACTGAGAATTTGGGAACACAAGCGTTACAGAGGATCAACCCCCACGCCAAAGGAAAATGGCTTTCAATTGAGCCTAGAATATGTGTTCACATCTACATATGTAGGAGTAGTTTCTATCCAAGGGGTACACTTCAACTTCTCCCCTCTGCCTCCCTTGCCCTGGCCACCTATATCTCTCCCACCACCTCCGGTTTCAACCCCATCCCTATGCTTTGCAGTTCCCAAATATCTGAACCAATTACATTTCCTAACTTTAGACCCACACACCTCACAATCTACTTCCCTCCCCTTATATTCTTGAATATACACTCGTGCCTGCTGCCATTCTTCTTGCAAGTTTTGGGAATCCTGGCTAGAAACGTCAAATGAATAGGCAATCGTTGCCTGCTGCATTGCCATGTGAGCATCAAGACTGTCAAAGGCTGTCCTTCTGGAGATGGGACTGTGCCAAATCCATACGCTTCCTTGGAGCCGCCAAACGGTAGCGAAAGAAACGAGCAAAAGACATGCAAGCAGCCCGGCCTCTCCGACTCCATGCGAGCCTCCACTCTTGATTCTTTTGGAGGAAACAAAAAAGGTAGTGATTTTTAAAACGATCCAAAAGAGAATGTTCTCATGTAGCTCAAGTGGATCAGGCCACGTCTTTTCTAACCCTGAAATCGCAATTCCTACAGAGTCAAGTTGAAGTGTCTCCCAATGTGAGCCTCCTCTGCTGATACCCGTCGCTGGCATCTCTCTTCAGTTTCCCTAAAGGCCTACACAAATCCACCCAGAATCTGGCTTCCAAGGTGTTTTCTCCAGCTTCTGCAAAGTGACCTTTTGATTCCCTAAATGGAGGTCACTTAAGCCCTGAAAAGGTCAAACGAGGTCCCTTTGAAGAACCTGGCTATCTGATTTTGATTTTGGATTTGTTGCAGCTCAGTGAACAGAACCCGTGCTCAAAAAAAAAACGATGTGGGGCGGCAGTTACTGAGTATGTTGCCTCTTTTCCTTCGAGCTCAAGAGCCTTCCATTGAGAAGCCATGGAGATAAAGATCCCCAAAATCAAAATGTGCTCACATGCCATAAGTTTCCGGAAAAGAATTGAACTACCCCAATTCGACCTCCACACGTTCAAGGGCTTGAACAGACAAAGAGGCCCGATCCCTGGCAAGAACATTGTCTGCTGACCATGTCACTGGACTGCTTCACATGTAACAGGGTTTTGTCTGAGTTTGGGGTGCAGGGCCTCATGTTTGGGCAGCTTTTAGATTTGGACGCTTTGGTTTGTATACTTCGACTAAGGACGAAGGTTGTCAAAGAAAACAGCAGGACCCACCCTTCCATAAAAACGCAAAATGCCAACAAATCATGGGCACATCTAAGGGTACGTGTATCGTTGCATCGGCATAGGCTTCTTTTAGGTCTTTGCAGAGATGTTTTCTATCACTTGATGTTCGAAAGCTCAAAAGTTTAGGTCCAGAAGCCGGCCTGGTAAGTCCCAGCAGATTTTCCGCGAAGATTACCAGTTTCTTTGCACCACTCGCGACCTTTACAAGGTGACAAGCTGCCCACAAGCTGCAAAGGTGGTGCCCTTCCTCCTACCTCTTCCAGCTCTTTGGAAATCATGTCCTTGAGTTCCTGGATAGTAGCATCCAAAGCATCAGCCTGCCACAATTTTGGGACCCCAAGATGCAGAAGAGTTGTTGCTGTCATCCACCTCTTCATATTGCTCCTTGTCACAGAGGCTGTTCTGGTCAGCCTGATCAAAACAAAATCAGGCTAACTGCAACTCACAAATTACAATGTGACCTTTCTCATCAAAGTTTGCTCAACAAAATTTGCTCGGCCTCTGTTCTTTCGAGCTTCTCTCGCAACGCAGCGATGTTATCTGCTATCTGCTGGCTGGCTGACAAACAGGACGCCTGAAGGGGCGTTGATTCCACAGCCACAAGTTGATTGCCTAAAGTTGAGGGCCTCCGCTTCAAGCAGCTGCCGCTGTTCCTACACTTCGGCGAAGTTCACCATAGGAACTCAACTTGAACGAAACTGAACTTTATCTATCTTCAGACACCTGCATATCAACACAATTCACGTATGCATGTTGGTGTCATGGATAGGGTGCCTTCTCGCTTTTTGTTAGCTGGCCCTCCAACCATTGCCATACGCCTGACACGTTGAACCTGGCATTCAACAGCTTCGTCTTGAGACAAAACCTGTCAAAGACCTATCAAGAACTTGTCTTATGCGATTGACGTCTGCAAGCTCAATACCGCAGATGCAAGAAGAAGAAGAAGAAGAAGAGGGAGAAAAACGCGAGGTTAAAAGTGTTGAGCTCAGCTCCCACTGAGAACCCTGCGCTCTCTGTAGCTGCTCTTCCCTCGAGAATTTCAAACAATAAACGACAGGAAAGTGTCTTCGATACCTCCATATGGGGAAGCTTCAACGACCAAACATTCAGGTGCTCACGGTGTCGGTGGCGGTGGCGGGGGCTTCGGCTTCACCTCCACATCTGTGGCACTGACGGCTTCGGCCGCAACTCGCAAGTCCCCCAGCCCCCCACCTTTGGCTCTGGTGAAGGTTGAACCGGGCTCGGCTCTGGAGGTTTCTGCACATAAGTGGACCTCTATCTTTAACAAAAACTTCAGTGTCCTGTTGTGGGATATTTGGTTTTCATATCCTTGAGACACTTTTAGAATCATCGAATGATACAATCCGCAAAGCATGCATCAAACAGTGAGAATCTGACTCGATGGCTGGCTCTGGCTGAGGAACAGGATGGGCCTCGTTACCAGGCACAAGCTGCCAATGAGTACCACAACTGCTTGGCTGCTCCAAGACCCAAACTGGCTCTGGCCGCTCTGGTTCATAGCCAGCCTCCCAAGATCTAGCAATCGGCGCCAATCAGTACTTCAGGTCACAAACTCCAAGTCAAAGGACTAGCGACAATGCTTAGGGCAGGTGGTCATGCCAATTCGATTGAGTCTTGCAGGAATCATTGACATTTATGAAAGTGTATGATTCATGACGATGATATGTCCCTATAGTGGATGGAACTGCCAGATACGTCACTGGTCTTGAAGAAGTCATCATTTTCCCCCTGCCTTCTGCTCCACAACCTCCGGGATCTGTATCGGAAGACTGTCTGCCTTGTGACTTCTCAAGTCGATAGGCAAGGCCAGCTGATTTTCCTCCCTCTGACTCCAAAATTGTATCTCCACCACGAATTAGAAAGAAAATAGTGCAAAACTTAGACGCCATTCCGTTCCAATCGTCAGTGTATCATTGTCATCGTACGACAAGTTCGCTTTGACAGAATTCCAAGCCTTCTCTGTTCTCAGCGGCTGTTCCTCGTGGTTGTTGCCAACACCAAACAATCTAGGGAGAAATGAACATCAACATGCATGCCATGGTCTAGAACTGCCAAAAGGTCTCTGTATATTGTATATAGCGACAGTTCTGCAAAACAAAGTCCTTCCATCTGCAGCCCAGCATTCCGAACTTTCATCCGAGCCTGCTGTTTCTCCGGCTCGCTCTCTGCCAGCCGATCCAGGTCAGGAACATGCGGCCTTCAAGAATCTGATTGACATCAACTCTGTGAAAGGATGTGATGCCAACACAAAATTTGAAGCAATTCCACCCCCCAAAAAAAAAGGTCCAATAGCTCTGGGGTGCAAGGCGTGTGGTGGAATGTCTCCTGCCTTAGTCAAATCGCTGCTGTGAACTGACCCCTTTGGAAGATACGGTCACAAGTCAAAAGGCATTCCCAACAAGGAAGCGTCTACAACCGAGTTTTCAGGCCACTGCGAGACTGGCTCAGGAGGGGGAGGTGGTTTAGCAGCCTCAACTACAGAAGCTAAATCCAACCTTCAACAAATCCAATGTGAGACATCTCAACTGATTCTGGGCTGCACCTCCACAGGTTTCTCTTCAACAGTCCTGAAACAAAAGTTGGTCACCCAAATCCCTCATATTTCTGCTCCTATTACCAAAGAAAAAAAAACAAGGGAAAACCTTCCAAAAGCTCAGGTTTCAACTCTTCAACTGGGATGCTCAAAGATGGCTTGGTGGATTCAACTCCAGTGGCCTTCAACCAAAACAGCCATTTGTGAATGGATTTCCTCAACTGAGAGCCATGGAGGAAGGGCCTCTTGTGGACGAGATGCATGACCAGGAAGTAAAGCCTCGGAATTTTGTCCAAATATGTTGCAGTGTTGCGGTTGAAACCTTTTTTTTCCTATGATTGGTTTCAATGAGGGCTTTCAAGTTAGTCCAATGATCCTTTAAAACCATCTCTTCAAAAATGATCGCATCAGGCTTCTCTCACACTCAGAGAAACTCCAAGGCTCCTGACCTTCCGAGTTTTCTTTCTTATGCCAGTCTCTGCTGGTGCGGACTCTGTGAAGGGTGCACTGGACTGAATGGGTGCTGACATCGGCGCCACAGGCACGGTCGATGGCACACTGGATAGCATGCTAGGCATACTGGGCACGCTGGGCGTGGGAGCAGCACCTGGAACTTCCAGATCCAATCGCTCTGTGTGCTCAGGGCGATCCTGGCAAGACATCAACACTTCATGTGGATTTGCCACAACAAGTGACTTTCAACACACACTTGGCAGAGCTGAGTTTTTGGGCAGAGCTTTGGCTACCACCACTCAAGAAAGCGAAGGCAGAGCCACCTCCCCTGCAAACAAATGATGTTGAAACCCTTCCGACCCTCACGCTTCGGGTATCTGTCTTTCTCAGACACCGGCAAAGGGCTACTTTCTTGTGGCGGAGAAGTTACAGGGGCCGGCTCTGTCACCTGGGCCCAAACCAATGGCTTTCCAAAAAACATGTGAAATCTTCATAACAGAAATCAATAGAAATCAGGATCCTCAGAGTACCTGAAATTTTTTGAATACAACCCATCCTACAACCCATCCTACAACCCAAGGCGTTTGCCAAGGCCAAGGCATCTCAAAACCTGGTGACCTAAAAAAAGTCCCACTGAGGACACCACCTCACTATTGAGGAACGAAAACACCGACTCCTAGGTGGAAAAAAGGCTGCCTAAATGGGACCCACTTTTGGACCCATCAAATTCCCATAGGATTTGGGATAATCCCAGCTTTCCAGATCTGAGTTCCATACTCCAGGAGGCTGCGCACTGCCAGGAGCCTAGACAATTCAATTTCAATCAAAGGGATACAAGGCAAAACACAATGCGCCACTTTTATGTGGAAACCCGACGTGCAACCAGCAATCTGAAACTGGCTGAAAGCTTCAACTTCAGCCAACAACAGTTTCAGTCGTATCTGTACCGATTTTTCATGAGATGAGAAAGTCAATCACGGCCAAGTCTCAAGTTGCATGTGGTTTGACTATCAGCATTTCGTTTAACTCTCACAATCCGAAGCTTTTCACCTCTGTCGAGTTCAGAAAGCTGAACACCGAGGTACCTAGGGACAGAAATTGCTTTCAGAGGGAAGAAAGCACCAAGAAAACTGGAAGGTCATCATTCATATCAGTGAATTGAAATGCTGGAAGCTAATAAGGTAAATCTGTGATTCTCCGTATCATCTAGAATCGGTTTTTTTCTCAGTCAAAGGAACCAGATTCTCCAAAACCTCCTGGCTGCGCGAAAACATCGGCACCCTGACCTCGGTGTTTTGGTTGTAAACATCGAGGTCAGGTGACATGGTGACATCACCGACAGCTGTTGCATGCCAAGCTCAGCAAGCAGCTTCCGGCATCTTCCTTTGCATCCTGGCAACAACAAAAAAAGCTGACTGAAAAAAAAATCCAAGATGATCCACTAAGTGTGGGAATTTGATCAAAATGCTGTGTTCTCCAAGAAAAGTCCATGGAATCAAAAAAACATCAAATGTGCCAGCTCGTCAGTTGCTGTCGGAAGGCCTTCGAAGGGTGACCTCAAGGCTTGCTGTCAGTCCAAACTTTTGACTTCTTGGATTCTCACCCGAGTAGCAGACGCCATGTCATTGGAAAATGATGTCTTGACAAGACTGCCTTGAAGCACTTAAACTTTGATCTTTTCAAAAGGTGCAATTGGCTTGAGTGAATCGTTTCATGTGTGGCTAGAGGGGGTTACAGTTATTAAATATACAAATACAACTTATACAACCCTCAACCATCTGACTTTTGAAGTTTTATTGAGATCTATGTCCAGGTTTGAAACTGCAGCAATGTGTTCTTGGTTTGGTCAGGTGTCATGATGGCTGGAGCCACAGCTGCAGGGCACAGAGTCCGTGGTATTTTTGTTAAAGGTGATGAATGAATTCTGTGGTGCCGCCATGAGTGGATTGCCACATTCTCAAGCACTCAGGTTTTCTCTATCTGGCAAACTATGTACCATCCCTGTGGTGTCCGGGCATTGTCTGGTCGTTGTCTCCACATCCATTGGTGAGACTCTGTTTGCCAGGTGAGACATTCGCGATGTATCATTGATCAAACCATCCATGACGATCTATGATCTAGGTTCGCAAGCAGCATCCGTGTGGCGAAAGTACAAGTGCGAAAGTACAAGTACCTAGCCATGCTATCTCATGCTATCATTTTTTGAACAAAGAAAGCCTCCCTGTGCAACGATGTGGAAGCGAAGGTGTTGCGGTTGCCCAAGGATGAATGGGTTGCCCAATTAGGGCAAAAGTTAACAGAAAATGGTAGCAAGTCGCAGCGCTACAAAAGAGTCATAAACGCAGGTTGCTTGCACCAAAAATGTGATCCACCCTCATCGTGAAGGCGGATCATACCTGCTCAGACAATCGTAAATGGTTGCAAAGTTCCAAGACTTGAAACGCCTATTCGCCATTTTGTTGGGACTTGGGAGTGATCATGTGCTTATGTGCTTCAAGGAATCAATATTATACTGGGAGAAATGGACGAATCCCACCTTTGTAGCGAATTACATTTCACAGTTCCTCACTAAGGTCTCAGTGCTAAGCCGCCAACACTGGAGCCTTTGCTCGTGATTTGGCCCTGAGTTGGCCACAATTCAAACAAAAGCGTCCTGAGTGCTGAAAGTTCTAGGAAGCTGACCCCCCTCTCAGTGACAACGGAGACGAAGTTGGACTTGAGGCCTAGCAATCTTTCCATTTCATGCCATCACTGATGCCATTTCTGTGGCGCACTTGGGCCTTGGGGCTATCAGCTTTCTCTGATGGACTTGCTGAGGTCGCTTTTGGCGTCCCCTTGGATTCAACATGATTCAACATGACCAACGGAGGTCGCGGGAAATCAACGTCCAACGTTTTTTTAGCTGAGATTTCGACAATGGCATCTCCAAGACCTCCAACCCCAACCGGCATAGGTCACAGGACTATGACTATCAGGTAGGAGCAACAAGCCAAACCAAGTGGTTAGAATTCGCTTCAGCAGCTATCTGACACAGAGCAGAACAAAAAAGATCCCGCCTGTCTCAATGCCTTTGAATCAATCATGCAGATTGCAAGAGTTCCAAAGGAAAAGAATGGAAAAGATACAGAGTAATGACAGTGATGTGAACTGCTGTGGCACACGTGTTTCCGAAGTATCTCTTATCTTGTGGCCTTTTTCCACTGAGCTTCTGACGAGCTGAAACCCCTCCACGCAGCGGTCGCACAACGGCGGGCGATCGTCGGGCCTATGCAGCGATGCAATGATGTCTTGTTTGTCGATACTTTTTTGTTTCATGTGCAAGTCCGACAGTCCGAAGGCCTGCACATTGCCGCCAGTAGCACCGCAATTTACGCAGTTCTTGCGACCTCTCACCTACAATACGAAAGCGTACACAAGTTAACATCTCGGATCTCCAATGGCAAAAAACCAATGAAAATCTGAGGCATCAGCATCTATCATGGCAGTGAGATTCGCACACTGCGTCAGCAACTTTTCGTACTTTTGCTTTGCCTTTCACCAACTTTGTACTTCAGAAATTAACCTTCTATAAACTTCTACTCCGAACTGTTGGCTGGTACAAGGTCATTGCCTCTCGCAGGTTTCTTTCCAACTGCTGGATGCGCTGATCTTTGCGCTGAATTTTCTTATCACTCTCGGTCACTTCCACCTTCGCCACAACAGCATGTATGAATCATTTATCAAGTTCCAAAGTTTCAGCTGCAAAATGTGTTGTACATATGAGATCTCTTTGACTCTCTGACTCCAAAATACTTGGCATGGCCTTTAGCCCACTGTTTTGCGCCACTAGCTTGTGGTACATCACCTCAGCGACGAGTTCTCCTGTATGCCTGTCGTTGCTGTTAGCCATGGTCAGCCTGGTTCACTTGATGTCACTTGCGCATCAAATCTGATGTCAACTTCACCATGGTGGTGCCATGACGTGCACGTTCATTAAATGCAACTCTAGCAATTTCTGGGACAAGGTGCAGTCAGCTGTTCTAGATTCTTGTCGAGCTGGGAAACCTGAATCATCACATCGTTTGGAGTCTGGCAATGTCTGCGTTGGCATCCTGCAAATTCTTGCCTTCTTTTTCAACGGCCTATCCACCTCCCTTTCCTGGCCAAGAAATGTTGAGCACGAATCTACTAAAATATTTGTGGGAAGCGAGATGAGTCTAAAAATGTGAGTGATTCAAATTCAAACGCATGTTCACAGCATGTGCCAGTTTGGCTTTTCACAAAAAAAAACTGTACATTTACATGCCTCTTGGCAAGGCGCTCGGCAGCGAGAACACATTGCAAGCCTTTTCGTTTCGAAAAAAAAACCTCACACAGTGAATTTGGTTAGCAGTACACAACCACTGCAGATTTCCGTTGTGAAAGTCCACAGCCTGGTAGAATCTCTGTCTGACCGACTGGTTGGCGTCGCTGGACCCTTAGACAAAACCATGATTGGCGTCGTAATTAATCAATCCCCTCTCCATCCCCAAAAAAATTGGGACATAAAAGTCTGTCCAGAATCAGCCAAATCTTGCATCGTGTTTGACAAGACCGAAAAAATATGCCCAAGGCCTTGTCTTGAAAGAGCTCCGTATAGTTCTTGTTCAGCTCCTGGTCAAAATTTCCAACAAAAAAGGCCCCATCGTGTGGAAGTCGAAGTGGCAGACCACCGGCGGGCCTCCAACTCCGTCTGCAGAGCAGTCTTCTCATTTTGAAGCCTGGCAGTCAATTCTGCCCTGTAACATGGTAGCTTGTTCATTCAGCAGACCATGATCAGAGCTGATCACTTTTCCAAACATCGCCAGGTTGACTTTGCAAGCTCTGCAGCCTCGCACAATGGACAGCTTGACACAGTCAGCCTTACATCATCTTCCACCAATGCCCACACCTGTTCCTGCCGCTCATACTCCATGCTCTCAAACTCTTGCTTGGCCTTGAGACTTGAAGATATAAATCCAGTTGACCCTCTTCCACTTTGTCACTTGGTGAACTCAAACCAGAAAACATGTTGTGTGGCATACTTGTGGCATATTGTCTTCACCAAGAGACATTGAGAGCTTCCATGGAGAGGCGACGTTGTTCATTTTGTGCCACTTGTAGTTGCCTCATCGCAACCCCCCACTTTCAGCAGGTCTTGGTCTGTCCAACTGGGACCCAGTCTATCCAACATGAGTTGCCAAGGCATGGACGACAAAAGGTCATCCTTTTCCTTGCTTGCCTGGCAAAAAAAGGTTTGAAAAATCCCAACGACATCTCAGCTGAAAAAAAACCCGAGATGACCTCACAGAACTCGTCGGACTTCTCCTTCAATTTGCCTCTAAGCTCCTGAAAAAAAAATTGCACGGCAAAAGCTGTGTGTCACAAGGGAAAATAGATTAGATCCCAACATGGCAGAATGTGAATCAACATGGCATCCCTGCCGGCCTGGAGCTGTTCTTCCAACTCCGTTTTTTCTGCTTCGTCGACTGGTGCGGCCGGAGCAGCTCCCGGCAAAGGGAGGGAAAGTCCTTTCTCCTGCCAAGGCTGATGTTTGATAAGCTGTGACAAAATAAGATTGTTTGCATTAATCATTAAGCTGTTTGCCTCTTGCTTATTTTCTCGTGATGTCCTTTGTTCACTTGGATCATTTGCAGCCATCCAGTCTATTCAAATCTCATGCCCTTCCAAGATATAAACGTATCTGCTTCAGAGCTCCCTGAGATACAGCAGCTTGTCCTCTGGAACTGAAATCCCATTGGAACGAAGTAGCTGCTCCAACCTCAGCTGAAGGTTCCATTCCCCCTTTTTTGGTCAAAATCAATACTCTCTTGGGTCACAAACAGCAAAACTCTGGATCGCAGATCGCCTACAACCTTTGCAACAGCTTGACATCATCAGTGGAAGCAGCTTGCCATGTACAAGATGTCTGCGAAATGACACTTCTACATGCAAAGTCTGTGTGCCTGGTCCCGCCGTTGCAGCAGCATCTTCAGTTCCTGTGTGCCGCTTATTTTGCAATGGAAAAACTATAACGTGACTGAGAGATGTCACGTGAGGTGAGATCCTCCACGACCATTTCCAACAAAACTTCGCAAATGTCTCTTGCGAGAAGAAAATTGCATCTGCATGCATCTGGACAAAACCAGCATGTCACTGCATCCATCGAACATGGCCTCAACGGATCGCTCATGGTTGACTTTGACCACGTTCTTGATCATTTTGGCCTCAAAAGATATGAAAAAATCTGGAGATCTGATCCTGATATATCCTGATCCCATTTCTTTAATTCACGTTTTCTTAATTTTCTAAATGTGGTATTAGTTGCAAGATACAAATGTGTGAAGTATCACAGAATCATCTCAATCTGCAACCAAAAGACTCTCTGGCCAAAACGAAGAGTGCTGATGGTCTCCTGGGCCAAGTGCCAACAAGAAATGTTTCGCTGTACACATCTGAAGCCCAACAGTCCTGCTCGTTGAAATAAGAAGGAGAGCAGGTAATGATTAACGAAGTCTTCGCATTTCCACCCAAAGATTCCTGAAGGACCTCAGAAAACAAAATGGCTTGAAGCATAGCATATAGTAATCAGTAAGCTTGATGAAGCTTAAAATCTGCAACAGTCCCTTAGAGATATTTGATTTGACAGAAACCCCTGAGGATTGGGCCCTTGAAAGCTTTGAGTCCCGATATGGTACGTGGCTGGACTTGCGATCAGTGAGAGCATTGATGACCTGATTGACATTCATTTCCCAATCTTGCCATGAAAGTTGAGAAAGAGAGCTTGAGGGAAACACGTTTCCCAAAGCAGACAGCGAACGATTGATGTTCTTTGCCTGTCAAGACACAGCTCGACTCCGACAGTGGTTTCTCTCATAGTCTTCTTCCGCATTTGAGTTTTTCGAATTTGCTAAGAAATCACCCCGTGTGCCCCTCGGTATACTACGGCCACTATGAGACTGTAAGAATCTTCTGACAGTTCATCTTGCGGCCTCGTCCAACCGATCACCGGTTGCTCCTGTCTTCCCAACCTCGAAAACTTGATGAAAATTGTGCTTAAATATCTTTGCAGCTGGCAGAAAAGCATAAAGCTAACACAATTGTCTTCAAGCATTGTGACATCATTCGGGAATGACAAACTAGGAACTTTGGAATTGCTCATACAGTCACCCATTGAAACATGTCTGTCACACTTCTGTTCAGATGAACCCCTCAACTCAACATGTCAAGATCCTGCCTTTTCACTGCCGGCAAGATCTACCAGGTGCAGTTTTCCCACCTGAAAGTTTTCACATCAAAGCTAAGCTCACAGTCATAGTAACCATGGCATGACTTTGCCTTCAAAGAACGATCGTGCAGGTTCTTCTGCTCGATTGTGAGCATAAAAATCAGGTGTGACCTTGCAGCGAAAAACCCAACCAAGACCGAAACCTTGGAATCCTGAGAGTCTTGTACCGAGCCACCTGGACGAATGTTCGTTCAAATTGGTCTCGGCCACAGAGCGATTGTATTTGCCCACTTTCCTTAATTTTGCAGCTCAAATAAGGGGGCCGTTGAGCATAAGTTATCTCTAACAATGGTATGTCAACCGCTGTTAATTCTCTTCCCACATCCATGTCCCATTCAACCTAGACACATGATGTCAAATATCTCCTGCTCCGACCTCATGCACTGATGCAACGTGCTTCGTATTAGCTGTGGCAACTCAAGCATCATTATTAAGAAATCCAATGGATAGGTTGTAAGTAGAGAGTCTGCAATCCAGCATTGAAATGCATTGATCTTCAAATGTCTTGTAGGCACCACACCCCACATAGGTCTCAGTGACCTCTCCGATGAAGACACCTCTGGCCTGCTCCATTTGTAAGGCATCGTTGCGATATCATTCCCTCGAAAAAATGGCTTTAAAGTTGTGGAAGTTGCCAAAGCGGCGCCTTGTCCTCATGAATTTTCAGGTTGTCCTTCTTTGGATCAAGAAGATCACGAATGCCTGGAAAAATCCGGACAAAATCGGGTTTTTTTTTCCAGGACATGGCCATGACAAAAAACATGCACATGGTCACATGACCATAAAAATCCATGACAGGCAGGCGTTCATTGTAGATCTCTACAATGGCAACTTTCACCACAAATTCAATGTAGTCAGCTGCCTCGGTAGTTGCAAAGTTCAAACAACGTCTCGGCAAGGAGGGACAGCGGCCATGCTGAGGCAATGACATGGTCAATGCCGTCAAAAATAGACCAAACCATCCTAGCATGAAACCAACTAGGACACCTCTGAGGGGAAAGATCCAGATTTGTCGTCGCCTTGGAATGACACCCATCTGAACCTCATCTTCGATGTCAGGTCCCTGGAAAGGGCAGAGTGGTGCCATGCCGTGCTAGTCTGTTGTTCTATGCAACGGCAGCGTAATGGACTGCCTCCATGGTGTGTGTCTTGCCCGATGAGGTTTGGCCTAGGACACCACTTGAATCGAAACACAGAGGACATCGAGATCGGCAAATGTTTCAAATCTTAAACCTCACATGATTCATATGCCTTTTCAAGGATTTAAATCACTCCTCATCAATTGATTCATCACCATTCAAAACCTCAGTCTGTCGCCATAGGCAAATACAGTGCCGTTGAAGCCCCTCAACCTCGGTATTGCAAAATGCTGCCTCCAATTCTTGGCTTCTTGCAGCGTCAACACATACACCCAGCTTCGAACACACCGTTGATAATAGGCTTGGCTGCATAGTCATAAACCTGCAAGACAACTCAACTAGAGCCTTCATAGGATTGACTGAAGGGTAGTCTTCCATGTGGCAAAGACCAAGCCTCTTTTTGTGTAGCTTCAGAGCCAAAGACGCGGTCATAGACGAAGCTGCTATCATGGTTGGGTACGTACCTCTGAGACAGGATGCTGCAGGGCACTCTGACTTGATTCTTTTGAAAAGCTGAACAAACCCCAAGAGCCCTTTTTGCGAGAAGCAAAGCCTGCGTAGGGCAGCGACAGCTTCTAATCTTGTCTTGATCAAAAGCTCAGTAGTGTCTGAGCCAGCAATCAGAGTCAGCCCTGGTTTGTCCAATGCTGCATATGACAGCATATCTGGCTTGAATTGTGATGCCTTCATCCACTCCAACAACTTGAGGATGGGAACATGACCAACACAAGAATGGATACAGGCATTCCAAGCTTCTGTGCTCATGCCCTCAGGGAAATGTCGTATGCCCTCAGCTGTAAGGAACAACGTCTGCCTCCAATTTTCCCTGCAAGCAGACACAGCAGCAGAAACTGAAATCGGGTCCATCTGGTCCTTCAGAGTCAGTCTCAAGTCTCGGAACAGTCGGAAGTGAGCCAATGTTTCTTCCCAAAGGCCCTGCTTTTCCATTGCATCCAGGACTATCCCATGTATCACAGGACCTAACTGTGCAATGGCCTTTCCAGATCTCAACAACTGCAAGGGACGCATCCATAAATTGGCTTTTTCACAAGCACTTGCAGTGGCTGCAAAAGAAATCTGTGATGATGAGATTCCTTTTCTAAACAAATCCATCAACACTGTGGAAGCTGCTTGCCATTGACCATTGTTGCCACAAGCGCTGATGACTGCATTCATCCCAATGACATCAACTTTACACCACCGGTGTAGCCTTAGAGTTTCCACGGCTGCCTCCCAACGGAACTTCTTTTCGCATGCTGTGGCTAATGAGTTGACACTGAAGTCGTCAGGTGTGAAACCATGTTGCTGAAGGCTGAGAAATACAGAGAGGCTGTAGTACCAGTGTAGACCTTGACCAAAGGTCGCTATTGCAGTATTGTATGAAATCAAACTCGCCTTCAAAGACTTGGAAGATGCTGAGGCCAAGCATTGGACTGAAAACTTCCAGCTATCATCATCCACCCTGCGTGTTACCTTCTCACAGCTGCTCGAAATGGCATTAAAGCTTTCCACAGTGGGTTCAATATGGTGGTTTCTAATCCTCCCCAAAACTTGCAAAGCATACTGCCAACCCCCTCTGCAACAAGCATTTGTGACTTCACTTACACTTGCTGGAGCACCGGGCTGATTTTCATCTATCATAGTTTTAAGTACCTTCAGCACCAATGACCAACACGCACCCTTGGCAGCTGCTCTCAAAGCAGGTCTTTCCTGAAGGCGCAACCCTTGCTGCTTCACTTGGGTCATCATCCTCAGCGCTTGCCGCCATTGATTCTTCCGAATCTCCGCATAGATGACAGCATCAAACCTTGAGTTCACAGCTGTGCAGCTTAGATTTTCTGGAGACATCCACTTGATCCTCGCGCTCGGAAGGCCATGCGTCCTTCAATCAAGTCGAGGACCTTGTCGAGTTCTTCCCCGCCATTTTCCGCAGGAAGCTCCAGAGGCAGCTTCGGAACTTCAGATCTCGTCATCCTATCCATGCACCCTTCTTTGATGTTGAGGTGCGTCCTAGAACACACCGGCACCGGCCGCCCAGAACCCTTAAATCTGCGGACACATGGATGATGCAAGTTGCAACCAAGACCTCATAGTCTAACGAAATAGATGAGGTACCAGGTACATGTTTCCTGCATCACTGTGCCATTCTGGTGATCATGACATTTACATTCATATTCACCGACATGAAGAAACTCGGAACACCACTTGGAGACTTAGAGTAAACAAACTTCCAAAACAAATCTGCACGAGGCCAAAGACAAGTCTGTTCGTCTGTTCGGGTCACACTGAGGTGATGTCATCCCCAAGGGTTATGCAGATCCGTCCAGACTGCTCCTTCTCTAACTGGTTTTGCGGCCGAAACCTGTTGCTACTTCAACCAGCACAGAATGAGTGGGAAGGTAATGGACCAGTGCCAAAGTGACTGCATGAATCAAAAGCTAAATTCGAGTATCATTCAAGTACTTGAAGACCGGCCTGCAGCAAACTTTGATACTTTCCTCATGCCTCACATGAATCGTGAAATCGTGAATCAGTGCAGCAACCGAACCAACGAACTAGGCAAGTTCCCCAAAACATAATGCCCAGTTACAACGGCATCATTACTCCGCTACACACGTAGACTCACCAAAAATAATCGACTGAGAATTGGACGGATCCTCAGAGGCCATTTGCAAAATGTCGCAAATCGCCTAAATGAAACGCCAAGTCGCACATGGGTGTTTCCAAAAATAGGGGTATTGTACCCCAAAATGGATGGTTTATAATGGAAAACCCTATTAAAAAGGATGATTTGGGGGTACCACCATTTTAGGAAACCCCCACATAGCTCTGAGACTATAGACACATAAGTAGCTAGCTTGATCTGTCAGAAATCCACCCCTCAAGAAAGGACTCAGATTGAAAACCAAAACCCCAATGGATCAACAGCTTGTCAACCAAGTGCAGCACTTACTTTGCTCATGGACCTGCAGGACTAACATTTTAGGCATGACAAGCGAGGGATGTGGGCTATCCCATAGGATGCTTGGGGTAATACAGATCTCCCTGTACCTATCTCCATTTCAATAGACACAGTCACCTACTTGACACCAAGCCCAAGTGCGATGCTCCCGACCTGAGTTAACCAGTTGCCATGTCTGAATCTACTGCGAAGAAGTTTGAGCCCACAGCACTTTCGTCCAAGCAATGGAGCCAAAAAATTTGCCACATACAAACTAAGGTATACTATCTGAAGTTGCAAGTGTCAGCACACATCAATCATTTTCAAGCATGTGAAAACATGTTTTACTCCATGGCTGGTGTAATCACCGCGAACCCTTACCCTTTTTTTTCTCTTTGTAGCTGAACTGGCTTGTAGCTTCCGGATGTCAAGTGAGAACCTGCCAACAAAAAGGTTCAAGAACACTGGTGTTCCACCTCATTCAGGGGAAAAAATGGCCGTCCTGAGCTGGCCTGCTTGCTGCCTTTGTTGGAGCCACCAGGGGGACTTTCACCACACCACCCTGGGTAAGGAAGCAGCTTGAATCAGGCAACCAACAGTTAGCTAGCGAAAAACACACTCTGGGCTTCAAACATCCACTGTCGCCCTCCTGCAAAAAGGCTTGATTCAAACCCATGTGAGCTTGGCACGTTCCAATCCCACAAAAATCACAACTCTAAAAAGGCAGCTTCATTCCCATCCTTGGTGATACCAAAGCTCCCCGACTACCACACGTCTTTAGAACGACAAATGGCTTCATGACATCCTGAAGCAAAGTGGCTGTCAACATCATTACTGTCATTAGAGGAAAAAAACCGAGGCGAAACATTACCAAACAACAAATGGCCATCGTTTAAAAACAGCTTGTTGGAGGACAAAATTCGTTGCAGCCGTCATTTTAGTGATTTCCCGCCTGAGCAGCAACAGATGCAGCAGCCTGGAGGAGTCCTTGTTGAAAGCCTAGACCCGAGAGCATACTCTGTAGAGGCTCCTGGAAGGTCAATTTGATAAAACCCCGTTTCCCTCTCGCTGCGTAGAATTGCTCAATCAAACTATCAGAGTCTATAGTCTAAACAGATATAAGCATGAATGATATGCGCACGCAGTAGATGTGTATCAAAGCAAATCAATCGAAAGATGTGTGGCACAAAGAACAAGGAAAACCAAAGCTCATCAACAAGTCGACAAAATTGCAAACACGAAAGTATGGCGTCATGCACAGAAATTCTGTTTTAGCTGGGCTCCTTCCAAATTCCCAAAGTGGATTGGCCAAATTCAGCGCAAATCCATTTCAGACAACGGGGCAGCGACCTGAAGCATACCCAAAAAGAACGTCAAAAAAAGGCGCTCCCCTGAAGACACCGAGAAAGACTTTCCAAAAAAAACAGATCTGCCACTGAGGGAACCCTAGGAACCAAACAGGTATGCAAGAACTCCTGCTATGGCCTGATTCCAGGCGCAAAAAACATCACAAAAACATCACACCATATGTGACCCCATGCCTTTGCAGCCATCTGACGTAATGCAAGACTTAGTCCGGCTTTCCGTCCTCGGGTGAGATGCATTTCACGTTGGGTCTTGATAAGGAGAGGAAAAGTGCGGCAAAACTAGTAAACTCCCACATCCCAAAAAATATTAGGAGCGAACGCTCGGATGCTGTAGATTCTGAAACGCTTTCCTGAAGCATTTGTAAGTCTTTGCTCTAGAATTCACAGTTGTGTGTGTGTGTGTGCAAGTATCGATGTATGCTGCAAGGAAAGAAGCAAGACGCAGAAGCCTGCTTTCTCACAGTGAAGCCCAGAATGCCAAACCAAAGCTCCTCCAACTTTACAACAGCAACCGGCACTGTGGTAACGAAGAAGCCACAACGCAAATGACTTTTCAGCTGCTTCCTCCAGTTGTGCCTCTGTCATGATGTTTGAGTTCCTGCACTCATGGCACTCAAAAATTGTCATGGCATTATGGAGAGCTTCTGCAATACTTGTATCTGCAGAGTCACCCCCAGTGATCCTTGAGCTCAGATCATAGACATTCTGGAGGAGATTCATGCATTTCTGTGCCTCCAAGTGCGCTTGCGGCTTGAAAATGGCTTGGCTTCGAAGTCTTCTCACTTCACCAACTAGGCATTGCACCTCTGGGAATCCTTCCCACCAGACCTCGACATTTCAATATTAGAATACCAGCAACTAAATACTCAAAGACTCGAAGCACAGGCCTCTGCAGAACGCACAGCATCCTGCAATGCGGAATATTCAGCCGCAAGCCATCCCAGGTTTTCATTGGTCTCAACAAGTCCTGGCTGGTCTGGCATGCCAGCAGCCGTTTTACTGCCTCAGCTCAGGCTGCATGAACTCAATTATTGAGCCACAACGAATCCACAACAACACTTTTGACAATGACACACCTTCGCTGTGGCACCCAGCTTTTGAAACCGATGTTCGGTCACCATGACCATTGAAAGACCTAGCTGGCAAGACTACTGCTCAATGTGGGAGGCAAAAGCTGTTGGAAACTGAGAGCAAGACGCACACAGCTTATCAATGGCTTCATGGTAGTCACCCAACACGAGCCTTGAACAGAAAGGCATGAATTCAATCCATCAACCCAAAAAGTGGCACTTTTGAAAGCGTCAAGGAGATATCCGAGTCATCCGAGACTGAAGCACTGAAGCACTCACCTTTCTTTTTCAATCTCATCCACTGCCCATCTGAAAGCCGGCTGTCTTCAAAGCCAGAGGCAAAAGACCTTGGCAGTCCAAAAGTCAGTTGGGCATCGATTGACGCCTGGACATTTCCACAAAGCCAGAGTGGTTGCTAGAGCAGCTTCACTCGACATTCATCGTTTTTTACACTCACATGTCTCACTTTGACACCAGCTTGGCCTGCACCTCTGTCCAAACATCTTTGATGTCTTTGCCACCATCTACTTTCTTGACAATGCCCTTGTCCTTGTAGTGTTCCAAAATTGGAAGGGTCTGGTTCTTGTAAGCATCTAAACGTGTCTTCAAAGCCTCTGCTGTGTCATCAGATCTCTGATAGAGTGCCTCTCCGGTAAGATCGTCCTTCATGGACTCAGGAACAACCTTCCCATCTGCGCCTACCTTCATGGATTTGGGTGGGGTGAACTTCACATGATATGAGCGCCCGCTGGCCTTATGCATCCATCGGCCACAAATACGTTCCTCCAGAACAGCAGGATCCACAGAGAATTCCACGATGAGTGACACGGCCTCACCATTCTTCGCCAACATGGCATCCAACGCCTGTGCTTGAGCCAAGGTTCGAGGAAATCCATCCAAGATGAAACCACTTTGACAGTCGGGCTGTTTGATGCGATCCGCAATGATGCCAATCACAATCTCATCTGATACCAAGCCACCAGAGGACATCACGGCCTGGGCCTTCTTGCCCACTTCTGTCTTTGCAGCAACAGCCTCTCGCAACATGTCACCAGTGCTGAGCTGTGGGATGTCTAGGGTGTCAACAATCTTGGGGCCCTGGGTGCCCTTGCCGGCACCGGGTGCGCCAAAAAGCATCATGATCTTTCGAGGCCAATACTTCTCATATTTCTCCGCAGCGCTCTCACCTTGCTTTTTGCCGAAGAAGTATCCACCCAAGGCTCCTGCACCCAAGCCTCCCACCAAAGCAACACCAAGGGTTGCTGCATCGGTCTCACATCTCACGACTGGCTTCCGCTCTTGGTGCCAATATGCCAAGCCAGCCGCACTGCTGACACCTGCCACACCAAGGCGTAAGCCCTTTCCTCGAAGAACTTGGAACATTCCTGCAGCCGCCCGAAAAAACCGAACCCTTCTGAGCCAGATGCTCGCAAAGGCACACTGCTCATACAGGAAAGCCACATGAGCAGTGAAAAAAAAACACCTTACATTTCACTGCAGTTACACTGGCTGGTCAATAGGGATCCGTATAATAGCTTGCTATAACCCCTCTATAAGGGGGGCAGCAACAGGGTCGTTTTCACTACTCACATGAATATCTGGGAAGGGAAGCTTTAGGAGCATGGCTGCAAGACGCTGGAAAAGTCGCCAGTTCGCTCTAGAAGGTGTACAGAGGCATCTGTGACACGATACCTGTGCAAGGTCACGCCAGACTTTTGGTGTCGCAACGAAATTACCCACATCACTAATGTCAATGGGGCCTGCCGCACAGCTCCAAGCATTCCCTCAATGGCAAGGCCTGAAATCAAGCCAAAACAACATCTAAATCGCCTTCAAATTTTGATTGTGATCATCCAAAAACGGCTCGAACCTCATTCTCTAAGATGAAGGGAAGGACAGCACAAGGACAATGTTGGCACAACCTCATGTTCCGACAAATGTTGTCGTGAGTCATGGCGTTTGTCAAATTCTCATTGGGTGATTGGGTAAAACAGACTTATAAGATTATATAATTATATTAATATGCATCCATGCTAGTTAGCGAATTGTGGAAAGGTAGCAGGATCAGCTGCCCTGTTTGAATCTGAGCTCAGCATTGCATGTGCGCGAACCACGTTGGCCCCCCCAAAGATGAAACTATGGGTTCGGTCAAACCTTCAAAATACTCGTGCTTGCTGGTGCATGGCATGCACCAGCCGGTGCCTGCCTGTTTCTTGTCCTCTGGGAATCATCAATTAATATACCAACGCAGGTCTCCGCCTGGTGTAGGCTCTCACCTCCTTTCCATATGATAGTGCCATCAATCCATAAGCCTTCATCAATCTTCACGAGTGTTTCCTCCTTGTGCTTGAATCGCTTTTCTTTCAACATTGAAAGGAAAGCAATTCAAGCACAAGGACAAACAAAGGTGTGCTGGAGGAGATGCAATTTCACTCCACTTTCCGACTTGAGTCTTCTTTTGGTAAATGTCGCAATTCAGCAAGCATTCGCTCATAAAATTTGAGCCACTCCTCCGAGAGCTTTTGAATTGCTGGCACGCAGCCCGTCTCTTTGACTTCCTTGGTTGTAGGCATTGGAACCCCAAGGGCTGTAAAGGTTTCCTCCCGACTTTCACATTTCCACACTCTTTGCATTGTGTCATCTTATGGAGCTAACCTGCAAAGACCTCCTTCAGCAATTGTTGATCACTTCCGCCGAGCTTGTCAAAGACAAAGGAATTCATTAGTCTCTGTGTCCTCCTGCTGCGCTCCAGACCGATAGTCTGCAGTGAATACCTGCAAGATATCCCACATATCTGCGTAGATGGCCCTCACAAAGCACAACAGTTTGTGCTTTGTGACGTAGAGCTTGTCCAAAAGCAGTTTGCTTTTGGAGAAGCTCTACCACCTTTTTTCCAAATTCATAGTCTTCGTGGCAAAGAGCTTCTCCAAAAGAACCGAGGAGAGGAGGGCTGCTCAGTCAGCCACCATCTTTCGGTTCTTTTGGAGATGCTGTACTGACTCTACCATCTTTTTTCCAAATTCATAGTCTTCCTCGTCCATATTGGAAGGGTTGCTCTTCAGCTTTATATTGAAGTTGGAGATGCGCCACGCGAAGGCATGAGTTAAGAGCAGGCCCTGCACAAAGCTGTTCATGTAGCAGGTGTTGTTGGTATTCTGCAGCCCCACCATGGGAGGTTTGTGAGTTGCTGCCTTCGATTTGTCAGATGCCAACGAGACGAATTGTGTGCCTGTAGTCAAAGGTTGCATCGATCCGTGCTGTGCCCACGCTTGGCCAAATGCTCGGTCTTGCATGCCAATCTGAGCTCATCTGTGCAGACTGAAATTGTCCACCAGGGGCTGTACTGAAGGTGTTGCATGCGTGGGGCTGTTCAGTGGGTCGCCACAATTGCAGGGCGTAGGCGTTGAAGCTCCCCCAGCATCTGAACACTTAAAATATGCATCTGGCACTGGTTGGTCCAATATACGGACCTACTTGCTGGACCGGGCACTGGGGAGGTTTGAGCTCTAGAAACAAGCGCCAAAGGCGCGAGCTCATCGAAATACCATGCTGCATAGTCCAACTGAGTCCACCCACAACCATAGTGGGCACAGGACGCAATAGCCGCCATTGCCAGCAGCCATTTTGCTAGCCTAGTCTTTTTGAGCAAGCTTGGCGTTGAGACGAAACGCAATAGCATCACAAAAGCTGGCCAAGGAAATGTCATGACTCGGCAAAAGCGTCGGCTTGGCGGAATTCGCATGTGCTCAACTTCTTGGAAAACAACGGGTCCGTATCATCGCAGCAAAAAGGTCCTACCTGAGCCTTCCACAAGTCTATGTATCGCACCACGTGCATATTGAAAGATGCCTGCCAATCTGGGTCTCGGAGTTGTGTGAGAAACTAAAGAGGGAGATGTGCCGGCGGAACGGTAGAGTTCCACCCGAAGTCATCTTCTATATGTTTACCTTGCCTGTCGGTCAGCCACACCCGCCCATCGAAGGAGGAGGGCCTGCAATAAGTCATGGATTGTGAAAGTGTTCCTTGGTTTTGTTTCCGCAGCTGGGCTACACAGTTTGTCACTCAAGTAAGTTTTGTGCTACAGGAATTCTGTGTGTCCAACCAGTCACGTGATTCATGTTCCCGGAGTTCCCCCACCCAATAAGCGGCCTCCAAGTATCTCATCTCCATCTGTGGATAAGGCTTCAGACTATCAAGCCTCGGAATCTGCATCTTTTGTGACAAAAAAAAATGTAGGAATCACAAGATCAGCAGCCTCTGATCAGCCAAGGAGCACTATTGAGTGATCAGGCACATTGGCAAACTGCTCACACAACATCAGGGAGCAAAGTTCGTTGTCAACATCCACCAAAGCCTGTGGCTTGAAGTCTAGAATGACCATCATGTTCAGAGCTCCACGTTTCCTTTGCGCTCCACTGTCTATTCTATCTGCTCTGTAAAACCATCAAACTGGCAAAAGTACACAATCTAAAAAAAAAAAAGGCCTGCAACCTCTGCAGACTTGCTTCAATGAGCGCAGGATTCAGTTCCTGCATCAAGAACATCCTTCTGCTAGACAGGTGACACACACAATTGTGGCACACCTGAGTAATCTATGCACCAAGACTGTTCTTTCACAGGTCTGACATGTCAACGGATTCGTCGGTCACCTCTGCTAGCTTGGCAATGATGTATTCGAAGATCTGCTCCCGAAGCTCTGGATCCTCCGGTGTTTTGACGAGGTCTTGCAATATGGCTGTCAAAGTCATTGAATGTACGGTGCTCCACAAGAAATTGCAAAAAATCTAGAATCTATCAATACAGTCTTTTCCGAGATCAACGAGGTTTTTTGACCTTTTTTTGAGTTCAACAAGAATCGTCCTGCAATCTGCAATCCAAGGCTTTTCCATATTCGCCGCTCCTTCCAAAGAAAGCCAAACCAAATCAGCACTGGTCGTAACGATATTTCTGCTGTCACTTGCCATCCTCTCATGGAGCCACGCAGCCAAGCCCCAAAAGCCATTCGTCGCCTCAAAAGGCAGTTGAGTCTACGGCCAGCCGGTCCCATGACCCCATGTGAAAGTGCTCCAACCTTGCTGATCACTGCAGCTGAATGCTCATCATCAAAGCAATCCTGAAGCATCTGGCAAATCATGGAAGGATCCTGCATTCTGATTTCCAAGTTGATTTCCAGCTCTTCCAGTGTCCTGGGTTGCGAGGACGCCAATAAGGAGCTGCTCAACTTTTCTCTGCCGACCTGTGCCAGTCACAAAAACCGGATCCCCAAAGAAAGAGCAACCAATCAACGAGTCAACGCCCCAAACAATTACACCTTGCGGCCAAGAAAGCACATGGTCCACCACCTCGCACGGATTTATCGATTCATCGGTTGAGGAATTGTGGACACTGGCTCGCATTGAAATGTCTGTCACAACGATGCCTGCATGACTTTCTCAATGGGCAGCTGAGCCCTCGCCCGAGGAAGAGATCTTGCTACAAACCTCAGAGCAAGCTATACAGCTATCCTAAAAGTCTCTTTTGTTTGGAGAATTTCTGAGGAAACTGCCACAGGAATTCCTTTTCTGTATGTGCAGGAAGTGGATTCCCTTCCTGGCTTCGCCAAGTAAACAGTTGGAAAAGGACCACGTCTTCCAATTGCCAAATCATCCAGGAAATTTGCAGACTCTCCGAAGCCCTGCTTCAGGGAGTCTACGCCTAGCATATAAGTTCAACACATAGGTCTAGTGGAAGTTGACATGACCCGATATCTTTGCTAGAACCTGGAAATTCCCTTGACATTATGCAGAATCACATGTGGATACAGACCACTTGTTACAAAGAATTCACCTATGAACTAGAAATCCAGCCATCCTAGAGGTGCAAGAACTGCCGAAATGCTTTGTTTCAAATACCAT
Source organism: Breviolum minutum Mf 1.05b.01 (assembly GCA_000507305.1). Lineage (NCBI taxonomy): Eukaryota > Dinophyceae > Suessiales > Symbiodiniaceae > Breviolum > Breviolum minutum. The sequence goes on from DF240781.1 coordinate 83,655, forward strand.
ACCTTTATAATAAGATAGATGGATAGATAGATAGGTAGATAGATCAAGACATAGATAGATAGATCCATACATCGATAGATGCCAGTTTTGTCGGTCAATCCTTGCGTTTCAAATGCAATCTGGCATAGTGAAGCATTGCCTTCCACACCCCGGCCTCGGCGCACTGTGTCTTTGCAGCTTCCAGGGATGACCTCATCCAACGGATGACTCGCTGCAAGGGCTTTGTCGCCCATGCGTAAGGCGCATGGAAGCTTCAACTGAGGATACCAACTGAATGAGCTCAAAGAGCGCCTTCAGAAGGGAGCCTTGTTGGGTGTCCTATGTTTCGGGAAGCAAGCAACTCAACTCTAATGTCGTGGGATAGTCGTGAGATATTGATATTTGCATCTTGAGATATCTCACGTTCCACTCACTCCTTCCACCATGAAATCTTTCCAGCTGCGGCTTGCTCTTGCATTGCGCGGCCTCGATTTATCCCCGTGACTCGCAGAATCCTCACAGGAAACGAGGGCCGAGGGCTTTGCTTGCCGAAGGCGATGTGAAGAGAGCCGAAAGCGTGTGGAAGAAACCCAAGGATGAAAGTCGGAGCCTTGGTATGATCACAGAAACATGGACTGACTAAATGCTAAGCCTAAGCATCTTCATGGTGCATCATATTCTTTAGCTGTGATAGGTCGATGGCAGGCGGAGGAACATGGGCGGCACCTTTGATGGATCCGAGGTCTTGAAAATGCAGGCCAACCTCAGCGAGGAAAATGTCATCTTCCAAAAGGGGCCCTTCGCCTTTCGCCTTTCGCATCGGTGGAAAAACTGCATTTGCCAGTTGGGAATCTAGGAGGCCAACAAATCTGTGATTGCATTTGGACTAGGCTGAACCAATCCCAAAGCATCCTGAAGTCCGTCGCTGGCCATTTCCAGAATACTTGGAGGCATCTCCAAGTGTAGTCATTCAGCTTATATCTAAGTAGCTCGGGCGAGTTTGCATCGCTTACCCTTCAACGTGTATCGGCGTCAAATAGACTGCAAATTTTTGCCTAGCTATGTGTGTTGACCTGTCAAATGAATGAGCTGAATCTCCAAACTGCCAAAAAAACAAACGGATTTCTTGCGAAACCTGCCTTCGGTTCCAACGGAAAGGCTCTCAGCTCAAAGCATCGATGGATGAAGAAAAACAACCTCACAAAAACCAGGATGAGGAAAAACTGCCAAGCAATCAGAAAACTTTCCCAGTTTTAGGAAGGAAACCTCGGCTAAAATAGCAACAAGAACACTATCATTTTCTGAATCTTCCAAGAGCGCGTGCTTTCGGACCAGTAGGCACTGCAGCAGTGGCGCCTCGACAACAAGACTTTCTCACTCACAAATCGGCTGCCAAATTGTCAGAGATGTCCCGATGTCCCTTGCCTCTTCGGGAAGTGAATCCTGAACGGAGCAACGCTTTGCCAGCTGGGTGCATTCGCCCACCTCCATGAAAGATGAACTTTTTTTTTGCTGAAAAGGTGTATGGTACAATCTGGAGCACTTCAAGATGACAGGAGTATATCCAAGATGCTTCATATCAGGCTTTAAACGAATCTGAGTAATCCACCAGAAGCTCCAGCGGAGAAACATAGTCTCCAAGTGCACAGTAGACGTGCACCTAGGACTGGCTGAATCCCTTACTGTGGAAAGGTGACGCAATCACCACAGATTCTATGTGCAAATGAGTTGCAAGTGCTGTCCACAACCTGCGGAGCACCAGAAAATATGCCTAATCCACCTACGGCCCAACTCCTGTGATTTGACTTACCTTCAGAACACACGGCTCGCCTGTGCTGTGTGAACAATCGGATTGCCAGATTTAGGTCCTCCAGCTCATACGGGAAGTGTGCCAGGAGAATTCAACAAAAGCAGCAACATCTTTATTGTACATGTCTATTTTTGTAGAGGGAGATGAGAACTTCGTACACATGGAGAGGATCCGTTTCTCTTGACCAAGGTTGACACCAATCTCGACACATCCACACAAAGCACCAGCTGTTGAAGCCTGCGCAGGTCTCTTCATTGTGATGCATGAAACGGTGATTCCAATTAACATGTTCCAACATTCGTTCCATGTTACATGAAGATAGCAAGCAAACACTTCAGTCCTTCGTGCCACCGGGAACAAGGTGGGACAATGGTCAAGATCTCTGAACCGAAAACTGGAACCTCATGTGGCACCAGCTGTTTTTGTTGAACCACATCTGACTCACAGCTGCCCAGTTATACCCTGATAAACTTTCAACCCTTCGTGCGTCTTGGGTCAGAGCCATCCTTGTCCTGGGTGTGTTGAGACGCCTGAATTTAACGCGGTGACTCTGGAGAAATCAAGTCTTAGGGATACAAAAAATGGATAAAAATGGGCCCCTTGAATGACAATCATGTATACAAGTAAATAGTTTGTTCTGGATTGAGAAGGGCATGGAAAATCTGCTGTCTGAAATTCATGCTAAAGGATTCCAAGCTGAGCCTGCTCCTCTTCTTCCAAGGGAAGAGAGTAGGATTGAAGAATGCTGGACAACACCTTGACAGTGGACAACCCAGAGTTGAGTTGTGTACACGATGAGCACTCACTTTCCCAAAACCTGGGACCGTATGACGATGATTTTCCAACAGTTGTGTCAGAGTTGAAATAGGATGTCTTTCCCAAAGCAGGCCTCCGAGTCCATTTCCTTCCTTGGAATCCTGACGGTTGCAAACAGACGCTGGTGGCAATGTGGAAATCAATGCATTCCATTGCTCACTTCCATTCTTCGATTCAGCTCTATGCGTCCTTCCATGAACGATAAAGGGCTCCAGTGCAGTGCAGTAGACGTTCATGTGCCCGGTGGCCTTTGCCACGCAGAAAATCAGAGGCACCTTTAGCTTGGCCTTGTGGCACCTTGCAACCTTGTCAGCTTGCCTTGAAGCACTCGAAAACCGTCTTGTACAACACAGGCCTGAAAGAGATGTGAAACTGGGAAACACCGCAGTTTATGCTTCAAATTGCTTCAATGCACCATGACTGCCATAACGGACCAAACGACTTACAGGGAACATCAAGAAACAATCTCACCAGTTCTGAGGCGAGAACCAGAGCTCTGCTTCAATGCAAACATTGATGGCTGTGCAGCAGATCTGCCGGACCTGACCGCAGGCCGAGCCCAAATATTGGTTGTTACCAATCGGTTGCGCGTATGTGAACGCTTCTCTTTGAACCTTTGCCAACCTTTTTAATCTGCAATCATCCAAGTCCCTAGTACATCATTCTGGTGTGAGGAGTCGAAAGCCAAAAATTATGGTCATACACTCAACAGACGACGTTCTGAACTAGCCTGAAAGCGTGCAGCATCCGGTCGCAATGTGTTCACCAAGTAGGACTGAATGACCTGCTTATCAGCACTTCCTCTTGATGATCTTTGTGAAACAAGACTGAGGTTTTGACATCCGACATTCCGCAAGTTCTCTTACCCAATTTTGCAGCTAGTCTCAGACTTAGACCTGTGTGATGCGCGACTCCACAGCATTCTCACCTTTGGTAGATTCGATCCAGGCAAGGACATGTCAAACAACGAATAGAAAAAGATTTGAAGAAACTAAGAAACCTCTCAAATATCTTGATGCCTAAAGGCCTGCAAAGATCAACTGCTAAAGGCCCAACGAGGGGTCGTAGCATGCGGAAAGTCGAGCAATGGAGGAAGGCTTCCGCGACGCCTTGAGACAGAAAGTGTGACGATTTAGATTTGCGAGGAGAACATCGACGCAGACAGCAGAACAGGACTCGAGCAAAGCAAGAAGCACATCCAGCGCTGTAGACCAGTCGTTCCTGGCAACAAACACTGGGCGTGCATCGGCCAAACTGTTGGAAATTGGAGGTGGGGGCTTTGGGGGCTTGAACGGCTGTAGGTTGGCAACCTACAGAGGTTGAGGAGGGAAGTGGTTGGCAGCAAAACATCTGTTTCATAAGAGCAGCATACCTCCCACCTTGCCACGACGGATTCAATGTGCTGTCCCCAGCGACCAATCTGAAAGCTCCAGACCTGGTAGAATCAGCTCTGTAACTTGCGTTAGTCAGTCCCTTCGGATGAGAGCTGGTATACCATCGGTACAGATTGAAGTTTAGGATGTCCAGATTCAGAATGCAGAAACCTATCCATCGCAGCGATTCAATATTACCAAATGTATCCGATACCCTTCTTGCATCACCTGAAGCATAGCATGGTTTCGTCGTGATTCAAAGCTATCGAATCCTTGAACTTGAACGCATGAAACGGCAATGTATTATATAGTTGTTAGTTCCCGAACCCAAGCCTCCTTCATGCCACAAATGTAAAGAGTTCGAGAGCGGCCACGGAATCTGAGAGGCACCAAACAGATCCCAAACGGCTTGGGAACTAAAAGACCAAAGGTTTTGTCAACTCAGCGAATTCATTTTTCTCCAAGGAAACATCTGAGTTCCAGAAGCGCCAAGAGAAATGGTTTCTATATGATTTCGCAACTATTTACAAGCCATTGCAACCTCTGAAAGCCTCGGGGTTCCAAGATATTCCAGGGCTTCCAGACACACTGAGAGCTCCGTGGTGCGAACCTGCAAAAGCACAAGATTCCTGGAATGCCTTTCAGCAAATTCATCAATTGTCAATCTATCAAAGGCTCCCAAAGGCTCCCAACGCATCTCTCTTCCATCCACAGGCGTGGTGTGAAATACCAAGGACCAGTTGGTTGTGTCCTTGCCATCTTGAGAGCTGGTACGAACACTATTCAAGTTCAAACCTAAAGAGCTCGTCAAGCTCTTCAAGAGTTGAGGTAGAACACAATTTCAACACAGATTAAAATTTCAATCCAAACAGGGCAACATCCTCAGAGTGCACCGCAGAAAGGGGTATAGTGCCAGCTGGCCTAAGAAACAACAATCCAAATTTCATCAGCATTTTTGTGAAGTTCAAATTTGCAGGTCCGAGTGCCACACCGCGCTTCGCTCGGCAACTGGACCACACTGAGCCTTGAACAAGGTCAACATACAATGAAGGAATGACATGGCAAACATAGGTGGAGCCCGGCCTGTTTGCACCATCAAGGATACCAACGACCTTCCACGCACATGCTCAACATATGTACTGTATTCATGAAACAGAGAAAAGGCAGAAAGGTCAAAAGACATGCTGTGTCACCTCTGTCTATGCTGGAGGGAATGCTTAGATTTGCATCTGCCTGATGATTTCCATTTTGAGTGCCACCCAGTTGAACCGAGCTTTGAAGATTCTGACAGTTGTGATGAAACCCAGTCGAATAAACGATGAGAAGACAAGCGAGCCAGCCAAACACTGTCGTTGAAGGACACCAAGCCACGTATTGGAGATCCCCAGCTGTATCTGCCTCGACCCCCCGCCCAGGGCGTCTTTCCCTTTAACCGTAGCGCATTTTACATACAATGGCAGGACCGGAATGGCCTGCTAAGGAGACTTTGAACTCCTCCTTGCCCTTTGCTTCGTTCATACCATAGGTGACTCCTAAGTCATTTCATGTCGCACTTCAAATCTGCAGGATGCTCAAACGCTGTGGCTACACCTGGACTACTTGCATGTCCAGGGAACTGCTGCTTGAAAGAACGGCCCGATGAGATGGGTGTGTCTACACTCTGTCTACAGTTAAAGATAAAATTACTGTAAGTACTAAACCACCAGCTCTCAGTAGCAGGAAAAATATGATCCAGGGCAGGCACGCATGATGTGAACTGTTTGGCCATAGGCAACGCAGAGCTGAGGATCTACGGCATCAGCCTGCTGTAGAAAGAAGGTGTCAGCTCTTGGCACATTGAACTACGGTGAAAACTGCATGTGACTTGGGTGCCTGCGTAGAGTGCACCCAGTCCTGGAAAGAAACAGAAACAAGTGCAGCATCACGCATCATACTGAATCATATCCTGTAGTCCCGTCCACCAGTCAATATTAAAAGGAATACATAAACTTGCATTAAACTGCATTCTGGATGCAAACTTCATTTCTCCAACTTGTATTAGCTCGAGCTGTCAACTTCTGGCCTGAGGTTCCATTCGCAGCCATGTCGCATCAGGAACCCATGAGGCCTGGTCCGTTGGTCATTCGATGAAGACCAGCTTTGGACAACCAACTTGGTGCTGCTTGGAGACGTCTTTAGCATTGTACTGGATCTTCTGCACAACCTGCAAGATCAGGGGCATAATCATGATCAAAGATCAAAGGCTCTTTTTCAATAAACTGCTGCAGGAGCCAAGCAAAAGTAATCTCTGAGAGAAGCACACTGGCACTGGGATGTAAAGTCAGCAAGACCGTGGCGCTGCTAGCGCAAAGGGCAACAAGGCAGTGAGTATCAGCCTTGATACGTTTGGAGCATGATGTCATTCTTATCATGTCTTGCACTCTTTGTCATGATGAATTCACTGAGGAGACGACTGGATGATTCTGCTGTGAAGATACCTGGCAAAGCATTCCTTGCTGAAGTTGAGATTGTTCGAAGGAAAGCTTCATCCCAGTTGCTGCACCTGAAGAGGCAACACCCGCAGTGTCACCTCGGCAAAAAGCAGCAAAAAGTACAACTCTAACGCGACAAAAATCATGGAAAAAATCTGAGGTTTGTACTCCAATGTTGGATGATTGCTCTAAAAGCAACTGCTTTTCAAAATCTAAACCTCAGCCAGCTGGCACTTGTCGGATGAAAGATTCTGCTGCTGACAAACATAGCATCGCTTGCGCATTGAATTCAAGTGACGGCCAAATGTGCCAGTGAAAAAGCTAATGAAGTAGACCTTGGCAGAAAAATCGGAGGCAAGCAAACTGCATGGGCGAAGATCACTGTGTACTGCTCGTGTTCTTTGACTGCTGTATCCATCTGGTTGCCAAATTGGGAAGGCTCTGAGGATCATGCGCTTCCCTTTGCATCTGCAGAAAGTGCATATTGCCAGCCTGCGATTGGCAGAGTGTTGGGAATCCTCCATGGGTAAAACCTCGACTTTATATCTGCAACAACTTGAGTTGGTCTTGGGGGCAGGCTAGGGCGGCAAAATGCGAGCGAGAGCACCGCTGAGGAATGCACATCTTGCCTTGGTTACATGACAGAAACCCCTGGTGCCCATGGCGATGAAAGTTTCAAGCCTCTGTGGCTCCAACACAATGCAGGCAATTTTCTGGGAAGCAAGGTCCCACCTCACAAAGAAGGAATTGTTGTAGAATACAAATCGATGTAAAATCCAAATGTTATCAGTTATCACCGTTTTCCCATGCAGATTACCCAGGCATGGACAAAGTCAGCTGCCCACTCTTGTGGCCAACCAGCCTTAGAAATTCGGCATGGGATCCGGCAAAAACAGACGCAGAAAGCCACCCCTCCCGCTTCGCATTGACCCTTTTTGGCTGCAATCCGCACAAAAGACAGAGAGAACATCAAAGAACTTAAAATCTTTGGCAAAGCAAAACCCTGTAAGTCCTGAACAAGCTTCCACCATCGATTGAAAATGCAGCAGATGTCACGGCCTCTCATGAACATCTTTATTTTTTGCGCTGAGCTGTTAGTTTAGTCCTACACACCTACAGAATTCGAAAAAGATCTCTCTGATTCAAGACGCCCTGAGACTCTTTCGGATGCTTCCTCTCCAGGGCTCAGCACCTGATTTTTGTTAAAAGAAACATCACTGAAAATACAGAAATACACAATACAGGTATTCTTTCAGCAACCTGAGGCTGTGGCTTGAGGCTTGGCAGGTATATCCATCAATTTGCTGTCAAGGAGCACCACTGCACCCCTGCGAGGAACTGGCAATTAACATAACCAGTGCTTAGAAGGCGTATATGATCATAGTTGCTGCTGTTTCATGCTATTTCATGCTATTTCATACATTTTCATCGTGCTGGTTGCAATGAAACCTGCCATCTATGGACCTACTCACTGTCAAAACACTGAACTCCGGCCTCAAAGTTCCAACACCAATCAACTTGTTGCTTGAAGCAACGCAGGTTGGTAGTCCAACTTCCTTGCCAACTTGGCTGCAAGTACGGCGCAGCCAAAGAGATTTGTCACGTCGTGGTTTTTGTTGAAAGTTGAAAGCTTGGAAAACACTAAAAAGTGAATCTTCATCTTACAAGAAGTCAACATGCTTAGTTGTGCTTGCAAGACCTTTAGCCTAGACTGTTGGGAGATCAACTATTATATAATTCTTGTTCACATCATGCGTCCTGTGCCAATCGCCGCAGCTCAGCACACGGCTTGACCTTTAACGAGATCGTTTTGGTCATTTGTGTTGCTCGCAAGGTCACAACACCCTGGAATTTTGTGGATGAGTTGCCTCCGCCAATCGCGGGATCCGCGCGGCCTGCAATGCCTTCAAACAGTACGCAACTAAGTTTGTTGTTCTTCCTATGCAGTGCAAATTACAGCTGTTGACTTGCCTCCGCGAGGGAGGAGGCACTCAATGCAGTGGCTTTACCATTGCAGTTTCCTGGAAATCTCAGAACTTGTTTGCTTGATTCATCAGAAAATCCTAAGATCCGCGCCAGACTCTCGATCAGGAAGACCTTCGAAGTTAAGCCAAAAAATGCAAGTCTTCAAGCCTCTTGAAGACTAATGGCATGATTCCCATGATTGACATGACTCTTTTTCTCAGCTCTTGGCCATTGGACGACTGAAGTAAGGACTGGGCGAAGATGCGGAAAATGAAAAAACGAAAAGACAATCCAAATCTTCAAAAATTGGCTGGTCAAATTGTGAGTCAAAACTAGAAGTTAATGTCAGAAGACCTGACTCAAGGTCCCCTGGCTCGCTCATGCTCAAGGCACCATTCAAACGGGGATTCCAGAAATGCCTCGTTTCAAGCGCTTTTGGTCATCACACCTCTCTGATCCATTCTGACAGATTTTCTGCTATGGAAAAGGACATCATTGGTGCCTACCTGCGTCTCATCCTCACAACTTTGGCCTCTCTCTGAGGCGGGAGGCCTTAGCAAGGTGTAGAATCAGTGGCGTTTCAGACTTTCCTGACTTCCTGGCGAAAGTGTTGAGCCTCAAACATTGAAGCTTGAGGCAGATTTTCAATGGCCATTTCTGGTGCCTGCGATGTAAACAGATATCAAAAGCGCAAAGACACAATACAAATATCCCTATATATATATTATATGGTATCTGTAGTAGTAGAGTTAGTACTATACATATGTATTCAGCAAGAAGACTCAAGAACATTAAATCAGCCTCTCTACGCCAAATACATGCCAATACATTTCGCCTTCTGTGGTATATCTGGACCTGGCTTTTCGTCGCTTGATGAGTCCTAGCGTAATTTGACATTCTCTCAGGAAAAGCAAACAGCATCTGCGTCCTTGAGGTGAGTAGTTGTGTTTGTACGTGTCTGAATGACCGGCGACCGGCCGGAGAGACTTCACTAAATGCATGCACACTAGCAGTCCGATCCCATCGCCAGGAGCTCATCTAGCCCAACCTTTTGCCTCATATCAGTTTCAGCTCAGCCTCATGGTGACCCTTTCTGGATTTGCTGAGGCTCAAGCCCCCGCTGCCGCTCTGCACATTCCTGTATTCTAAAAGTTTTCAAAAAGGAACGACATTTTTCCACAAAATTTCCAAGTCTAAGAAGAAACTTCTCAGGTCAGAGCCTGTGACGCAGGATTCTCATCGCGACTGCGGCCTCGCTTCAAGCTTCCATTTCTGATGCAATCCCATGGCAGTTGCTGGAGTTGCTGGAGCCTGAGCTGGGGCTAGCTCTCGATCTTGCCTGCCAAACAGCAACATGCATGGCATCAATAAACTTTGCATCGAAGACAGTGTGAATCTGTGACATCAAGCAGAACTGAACCGTCAAAAAAACAAGAAACATGCCAGGCTCTCCTCTGGAACTTCCAGTTTTGAAGTGCCACCTTGTTCTTTTGCAAGGAAGGGTGAGATGGACAAAGGCTTGCTCTGTATGATGCCTTGTTATACCGTTTACACGAAAAAGTCTTATCACTTCGCCTGATTATGTCTAAAAATAAATATCTATTGTTTACACATATCTATTCTTAACAAATAGAATAAATAGAACAGTGACTCCGCATGTTTGGAACCGAAACTGTACACACAAAAGAAACATGTGCAACATTTGGTGCTTCAAAATGAAATTGAAAAAATCAAAAGGCCCAAGACAAAAAACGGCTAATGTTTTTGCAAAGCTTTCTATGATTCCGGCCACCAACATCATCCTCATCCTGTCACTGGATTTGGCAACGGTTCATCCCGCTGCCAGTTCTCCCGAAACGCTTCTCCCGTAGGGTCCACCTCGTCTTCCGAAAGGTCCACCTGCGCCAAAGCCTCCTCCAAGGTTGGACCAGCTGGCTGTGAGGCATCCTTGGAGAAACCGGCGGGGGGACATCCGAAATGATGCATTTCGGGTTCTGAAGATTGTTGAAGCGTAATAATAATAATAATAATAATAATAATAAGATTTCAAAAACAAAAATAAGAATGATCCTAAGAATAATAATAATGATAATAATAATATCTAATCATGATTTAAATAGTAATTGTAATGACGGTGGTGGTGGTGGTGGTGGTGGTGATGGTGGCAGCAGCGGCGGCGGTGGCGGTCAGATACATTCTAAAGCTTTACGGTCCAAAGTATACCGCATACCAGCCCAACTTTCGACGCTTGCAAGTGTTCATTAATATACCCGTTCATTTCCAGTAGTTCATTGATGCATGAAAGGGTCCTTGGAGCCAACCAAAACCAACTCTGATTTACAACATCTGCAAGGACCCACCCGTCAACCGGATCAGAATACTTCAGCCGATATGAAACATGGTGTTGCGTGAGCACCCGCCTTGCTTGGAGCAGGCTCTCGTCCTCCTCCCACCTTTGCCTGTAGGCGCGTTGCACGTGACACCCGAAACGTTTGCGACATAAATTCCGAGTCACAAGAACCTGATCCTCAACCGGATCTTCATCACTGGAAGATTCTGCAAGAAGTTGGTCCACCGTCAGGGACCTTGGCATTGATCAGACTGAACAAACCAAAACTTGAAATGCCATCAAACTTCCATGGTCCTGCAGTCTTTGACCTAATGAAGCGTACGGGTACAGCAAGTCTCATCACTAAGCTATGCGCATTCCATTGCAGCATTCACCATTTATTTGACCATTTCTTTTGCATCTAGTGGCTCGAATGTGCTTGTTTCATGAATAGTTCCAAACCATTTGCTTCGTGCATTCCAGCGTGCCATTACTAATTGGTCCAAGCCGCACCCACTATAACTCCGAAAATGGTGGAAAGAATCACGGACAAAAAAATAATAACAAAAAAATGCTAACCAACAAAATGGTTGCTATCCCAAAAAAAGACACTGTAGACTTTGCAAGTTCCAAGTTATGTGCAAATGTTGAAGCGTATCTTCCCTTGATCTTAAATATGGAGACCAATTGAAAAGGTGCATTCAAACACAAACAAAACCAGAAATTTTTGACCACAAAGATCAGTTTGAAATTCATATTCATGGCATCAAAAACGTCATAGCGGCTAAAGCAAAAAATGTTTGTCAAAATCCCGAGAAAGTACTTAATTTCGCAACATGGAGACCTTTTGCTGACAACAAAAAACATTGCGTCCGTCTCCACAAGAATCAAACACGCAGATTCAATTTTAAATTTTATCACCGCTGTTGCCCATCCGTAGGTTTTCAATGTCAGTTGTACCAATGAAATCGTGTTTATGTTGTAACAATTCGGCCGCTCACAATGAAGTTTGACTTGACACCAAAGTAGATTTGGAACAAACGGCTGGAAACGTTTTATTGTGTCCTTTGGCTGCCTTTCGCTCCAAGCGGCACAATTTTTGCCATGCAATCACTTAACTAACTGCTCTCAAAACGCAAGAAATTCAAAAACGTGACAACAGCCGGCGTCCGAGATCCAACACCCAACGTCAAAAACATGTTTTTTCTTCATTTTTTCATTCATTGACAAAGTTGCATCTTAACCCTGACGCTGTTAACATGCCCGAACAACATTTTTGTTCTAATGCTACTGTACTTTGTTTGAATATGGACTACAAACATGCCGAAACCCATAATCATGTTTTGTGTTCAACCTGTTGCACAATGTACTGCTTCGATGGTGGTTCTCAGCACGTTAATGGCAGTTTAGTAAACCTGTGGAGAAAACACCAGAAGAAGAGAAAGAAAGAGTAAACAAAATTTTAGAAAGTTGCGGAGTAGGACATCCGAAGGGCGACCACAATAGTAAGAGGGAACAATACCTAAAAATGCTGGTAACAGAGGGGATAAACATGTATTGATGGATTGGGGTTTCATATAATTATTTATGTTCCACACCCAAACCACTCGGCAAGACTACAAGCGTTCTACAAGAGGATATTCATTTTCCATATATATATATATATATATATATTCAAGGTCCGCAAAAATATTAAGTAGTTATGTTTAATCCACTCTTCCCGCACTCCTTTATATTGATTCTTTTTCTTCGCTTGCTGGAAATTCTTCTGGACCAGTGTTGCCATGTTGGCAATCCCTGGTTTGTATTTTGAGGTGGCAAACTATCCCCCCATTCGGAGGATTTTTTTCAGAATGCCCGCGGTGGAAATGCCACACTAGGATGATTGTAATGTTGAATCATCAATGGAAGCAAATCTTAGGCTAAGAAGAGTGGAAATGATCTGCATTTCAAAAGGTGAGGGGGGGTGGGAAAAAATAAATTGAAAGCAATGCCAAATGAATATCCTCTTGAGCCAAAATGGTATCATTTGTGGAAAAGATACACATTTGTAAAACAACCATGAACAAGTACATGAACCTATCGCTCCTTTTTCGATTGGGGAGGCCGGGCCTGACATTTCAGGCTAGGGTTAGGCTTTGCACACACCCGTGTGAAACTGAAAACTGTGTGAAACTACGGAACTTACCGTTAACTTGCGAATGCAACGATCAAAGCGACGACGCTTTGTGCATTGTGGTGCTGGGTGGTTGTGGGCGGGGAGCGCCACAATTTTGAAAAGACACATGTGTTGACAGTGACTTTGTTTGGAAACATCTTTGAAGAACATTTTGCAATGCATGAGCAAGGAACATGTTGTCACAGAACTGAGCTTCGTTAGTGTTGCGGCATCTCACACTTTTGGCTGTTCCACATACACCCTTATGCAAAGCACAAGATACTTACGTTTCACACCCAAACCACTCGGCAAGACTACAAGCTATCGCTCCTTTTTCGACTGGGGACGCCGGGCCCGACATCTCCCCCACTTAGGACACAGGCCCAAGTTGCATTGACATGGACATAGGATCAACTGGATCCTGTTGTGCTTTTGCTGCAATCAATCCTTTGCACTACGGGTCATCAGCGATGTTGCGTTTAGATGGGACTCTGGTGACCCAAGACGACAGGGCCAAGGTTCCCTCCAACTCTAATCGAGCAGAAAGAAGATAAACATGCGTGTAGAGTCAGTAGAAAGCAGGTACACGTGCGCCAAATGTTAGCGACGTCGCGAATCGCTGCGTTTTTTCAATGATTCGTGCTTCCTGATGTTCGAACAGTAGCCTCGCTAAAGCGGCGGGTGCGGAGGTAGCTGTTCAGCAGACAGATGAAAAATGGCACGCCGCTGTGGCGCGAAGCACATTCGTAAGTCAAAATGCTGAGAACACCTCATTGTCGGACCCATTTTTGAAGTTGCGATCCAGAAAGATGGCACGCCGCTGTGGCGAGAAGCACATTGGCAAGTCAAAATATGGAAAAACTGACGGGCACGAGCCACTTTTTGAAGATCAGATGTCAAAAAATTGCATGCGGCTGTGGCGCGAAGCACATTCGTAAGTCAAAATGTACAAAACACCTGCGTTTTGCTGCATTTTGAAAGGTTTCTCATTGACTGATTAACTAACTAACTCACTAACTAACTAACTAATTAGTAAGCTAACTAATTAACTAACTAACTAACTCACTAACTAACTAACTAACTAACAAACTAACAAACTAACAGACTAACTAACTAACTAACTAATTAATTAACTAACTAACTAACTCACTAACAAACTGCCTAACTAACTAGCTAACTAACTAATTCATAAGCCAGCTAACTAACTAACTAACTAACTAACTAACTTACTTACTTACTTACTTACTTTCTTACTAACAATTTAGTCAGCTAGCTAACTAACTAACTAACTATCTAACTATCTAACTAACTCATTCACTCATTAACCAACTAACTAACTAACGAACTAACTAACTAACTAACTAACTCACTAACTAACTAACTAACTAACTAACTAACTAACTAACTAACCAACTAACTAACTGACTAACTAACTAACCTAATGGACTAACGGACCAACTAACTAACTAACTAACTAACTAACTAACTAACTAACTAACTAACTAACTAACTAACTAACTGACTAACTAACTAACTCACTAACTCACTAACTAACTAACTAACTAACTAACTAACTAACTAACTAACTAACTAACTATTTAGTCAGCTAACCAACTAACTAACTAACTAACTAACTAACTAACCAACTAACTAACTGACTAACTAACTAACCTAACGGACTAACGGACCAACTAACTAACTAACTAACTAACTAACTAACTAACTAACTAACTAACTAACTAACTAACTGCCTAACCAACTAACTAACTAACTAACTAACTAACTAACTAACCAACTAACTAACCAACTAACGAACGAACGAACTGGTCCCTGTCTGAGCTTCGGTTTGTTTTTGTGCAGGAAAGTTCTTTAGACAGGAAAGTGGAAGATCAGGTCTCCTTTGCTTTCAATCTGCCCATCTACAGGCAAGCAGTGCTACCTTTGTGAAAAATATGTTTACAACCGAAAAACCAAGACAGTAAAGGCAGCAGAAGGAATTTTTTTTGCTCCACGCTACTAAGGTGCCAAGAAGGTCCCGGGCAGAGCGCCCTACAGTCACCATAGTATGATCCGTAATTGCGCAGAACTGAATTGAAGCAAACAAAATAATGAGTACATTCAGGCCAAAAATGCAGAAAACAAATTAAATATTTAACCGACGCCGTAGGTGGCAAAAGTCGGTGGGGTCAAAAATGATGCAAGGCGAGGATAGGAAAGAACAGGTAACTAACAGGAAGCTTTGCCGGTAACAGAGGAGCTTAATAAGTAGTCAACCGGGGCGAGCCTGTAGCAACCCGTACAAATCTCAATCGAAGAAGGTGTTTCATTAGAACTGTGGCAGTCATTGAGCTGTGCTAAAATTGTCATTGCTAGACAACGAAATCAAAGGAAAGGTCAGGAACCGATAAAACAAAGCAAACAACAACAAAACCGACAAAACAAACACCAAAACCAGGCAACCGACCCGTCCCTGACCAATCGAATAAAAGGTGAAACCAGGTGAAACAAGCTCAGGCTCTCACCGCAAACTACAATCCCCGGCTCTCACAACGTCTTCAGCAGGAAATGGTCAAAGGAGCTTCGAAAAATGCAAGGTCAAGATGGTTGCGAGGGTGCGTTTTATTACTCCCAATTTCATGCCGCGTCTTTTTTCCCCTATTCCGAATCCTATTGTGAAACCTTTCCAAACCTGAAAAAACGTAAGAATATCTTGCAATTCATTGATCTGTAGTGACGTCAATGAAGCTCAGAAAACCTGTACTTTTTCAGGTTTTGAAGTTTCGGAAAAGGTTTCAGAATAGCATTTGGAAAGGTTCCGAATAGATTTGGAATGCATTAATTCAGCCCCCAAATTACATCTGTCAGTGTAGACCCTTCTCGTCCGGACGCCTCTAAGGCTCTGTGACTGGGGCCCCCTCAAAGGGGCTTAAAGGGTCTGGGGGCGAGGAGGGGGAGCGGGAACGAAGGTCTGAAGGTCGAAGGGGGCTTCACCTTCGGAAGGCTTCAAGGGGGCTTTGAGGAAGCTTGAAGAGAAGGTGGCTTCACCTTCGGAAAGCTTCAAGGCTTCAAGGGAGGTTCATCTTCGGAAGGCTTCAAGGAGGCTTGAAGGGGCTTGAAAGGGGCTTCAAGGGGGCTTGAAGCTTTCCGAAGATGAAGGAAGGCTTCAAGGAGGCTTGAAGGGGCTTGAAAGGGGCTTCAAGGGGGCTTGAAGCTTTCCGAAGATGAAGGGGGCTCGAAGGGGCTTGAAGGGCTTGAAGCCTTCAACGCTGTAGAATGCTAAAAGGGGGCTTCAAGGAGGCTTTACATCAGAGATTAGCCATGCGCAAAGCATGTACCGAAGCAGTCCATTCCGAAGCACTTTGAACACGAGTTACATTGGTTGGGGCATGTGTAAAGTATGTACCGAAGTAGTCCATTGCGTAGCACTTTGAACACGAGTTACATTAGGTTTGGGCATGTGTGAAGTATGTACCGAAGCAGTCCATTGCGTGGTGTGTTGGCCTGAGGTCCCGTACCACCTCGAACAGCAGAAGGGAATTCATACCATTTCCTCCCTTTCCATCTGCACTCGAAAAGAGAGACCTTTGGCAGACTCTCCAAACAAGTGTTTTGCTCAGACAACTCTTTGTCGGTACCCAATGATAAGCTACTTTGAGGGCTTAAGTAAGCTCAGCGACATTAGTGGCGTTCACCTCAAGAGAAGTGGGCTGTGTAACAATTGACGAGCTCTGCCTGGGAGGAGGAGCACCAGGTATTTTTGCTAGGATCTCAAGATGTCTATTGGGAGTGCACACCAATTCAAGCTTGACCCCTTGGGCAGGAGTGTAGCAACACATGGTAGATATCCGTTATATCAGCTTCTACGTCACTACCCTGATGTTGTTCTTCCCCAAGCTCGACATTGCTCCATTAAGGTTGGTCAACAACTTTTGCACCAGCTAATGGCGCTGTTTGGAGAAGTGGCCCCTGTTTCTTTGGATGAGGTCCTCGCGATTGGGGTCCAACAACCATCCAGCTGACAGCCCATGAAGTGGATCCTGTGCCTGAACAGGCTGTGTCGGAACCCCCAATCCAGTCACTGAAACTAGTGCCAGAAGCCGATGACTTCCGCTGTTGTTTTCTGACCCGCGTATGGTCTATCCGGTGAATCTACATGACTCCCAAGGCCAAGCGGTACATCGACTACATAAACAGCATATCCAATTAGGCTTGAGAAAAGGCATGGCAGTGCTTGTGTATTACAGAGTTCAAGGTGGACCCCATGCGAATCAAGTTTTCCAGGCTGTCCTCATTGCACATGAGTCTGCTGCGACTCGTGGAAAGAACACTGAAAACAGGCTTTGGAAACGTGTTGTCCCTCAGAAACTGAGTTTGCATGGCTCTCCCCTGACATTGCATAGGCCTTCTGTAGTGATGCTCTACGCCGGCGGAGCGATTGCCAATATCTGGCTTTCCATGAGGACACATGGGACTGCATGGACGCGCATTCCAGCATCTTCATTGCAGATATGGTCTTTTTAGGCGACACACGAAGTGCTGAAGAGCTTGCCGTCTTCACTAACATGGCCCCAGAAAGGCTGTGCTTAGGGTGCGGGCTCCGAGTGGCTGAGAAGTTCACACCCATCTTCCCTGGTGAGCGTGGATCACTATTTGCTGCGTCGGTGAAGTTACTCCAATTTGCCCTGCGTGTCTCTAGCGCATCGGCCTTTGCAAAGGAACCCTCAGAAGAAGAAGATGCCCTACGGCAAGCCATTACTGATTGTCCCATTAGTGGAGTATTTGGAGCTGGGAAGACCCGAGCTGCTGCAGCCATGATAGCAGGCTAACTAGTGATGGACCCCACCTTGAAGGTCATGGTAGTCACCAAAGAGAACGCGGCGGCGCATGCC